>PVJH01030008.1:0-25339 GCA_004026705.1 Nesogale talazaci
CCACCTTGTCCCTGCATTTATATCAATTGTTATTCCCTATTTCCTGGGCTGGTCGACATCACCACCTTTCCCCCTCCTCCCCCTCTTCAATGTCCCCTACCCTGGAACCACCAGTCCTGTCATTTTCGCCTCCAACCTCTTTGTCCAGTCTATCTTGTCTAGATAGACCTGTAGAGGTAGCAATATGTACAAGAAAGGTCTCCTAAAATGGAGCAACTTAAGCAAATAAAACAATGATAACAACAGCAAGAAACCCCCTCCATGTACTATACAATATGTAACAGAATCATAAAATAATAGCAATATAAAAACCTGTATAAAGTTCAAGGTCTGTAGTTGACCTCCTAGAGTGACCCCTGGTTGAGTTGGATGGGGTGCCAGTACCCTGACCCCAAAGTTTATCCTTGTCACTCCATCTGTGACTCTACACTCTGCTGCACACTCTTAGTGCTTTGCATTGGTGTGGTTGTGTCCGACAGAGTATAATCTTGACCCCGCTTCTTCTTTTACGAGATTTAGAGGAACTAAATAGTGACTAATAGATGACAAATGAAAGGCGTGTAAAATTCCTTAAATAAAATTTATTAACATTAAATAAAATTTGTAAAATAAAAACTTTAAAAAAATTACTGGATTATACCTAGTGATTCAAGAATGTCATTTATCCCATTACATACCAAAATATACAAATGATGTCCTGTGAAGTCTCCTCCCTTCTCAATTCTTCTCTAAGTGATTATTCCAGATACAACCTCTGATATTTTTTCATTAGCTATCAGTTCACAGATTTTTTTTCATTAGATTCATTGGTGCAATGCATAAATTAGATGACAGGCAACTTTTCTAGCCACTAATTTTTTTAAATTGCCATATGGTAAATTTGAGATCGGAGAGGCGTCAGATGGTTCTCATGAATGAATGTGAACACATGGATAGCATGCGGCAGGATAACACCACGACCCCAGTCAGGATGCAGAATGGGTCCATTACCCAAACAGGCTCCCCTGGACCCTCCTCTATGGTCAAAACTCTTTCCACCCCTAGGCCCAGGAAACCCTACTGCTATCGGTGTATGTGTTTTTGAAAATGTCATCTAAATAGTTACCCTGTTTACAACATCTTTTCCTTTACAGAAATTGAGGTTATATATACACATAGAGCCCCATGTGATGCCATTAAGTTGACTCTGATTACTAGAGGTCCTATATAGAATTACACATTTTTGCAGGAGCAGATAGCCTCACATTTCTCCCAAGGAGCAGCTGATGGGCTTAAACCACCAAACCTGTGGTTAACAGTCCAAATTTCCCTGCCAGTGCCACCAGAGCTCCATATATTGCTAAAACATCATCACCACAAATAGAATCTCAATTCCCATAAAGCAATAATTCTCATTTGCCCAGTTCAGAACCCTGGCAACTTTTAATAATCTTTTGTCACTATACATACATGCCTATTCAAAATATTTCAAGTAAGTGGGGATCATGTAATATTTGTCCATATACTTGTTTTTTCTTACATTCAGCATAATGTTCTTGAGCTTTATCCAAGTGTTATCATAGAACAGAATTTTGTTTCTCCACATGCTAAATAATATCCCATTATCTACAGATGCCACATTTTTTTTTACATGTACCACATTTCATTTATCCATTTTTCTCTTGATTGGCACTTTGGTTGTTTCTGCATTTTGGCTTTTGCAAACAGTGCTGCAGTGAACACTAGTGTCGAAATATGAGGAAGTAGCCTTCAAAGAAATGGGAAAAAGCTCCACTGGGCAGGGTTTTCGTTCTTCCTGTTAGTGAGCTTCGAACAACTCACTCTGAATTAGCGCACCCAGTAATGTCACCTACGAAGTTTCTCTCTGGTTCAAGTGAATTTTTGTGAAAGCAGTTTCACTCACATCTCATCTTTTGTGATGGCCAATTTAAGAGAGCAGCATGTGGCTAAAATATTTTTTCCTGCTTGGGAAAAATGCTGTAGAAATTGCTGTAATGTTGAATACAGCTTACAAGGATGGTTCTTTGGAAAAACTCAAGTGTATGAGTGGTTTCCTCATTTCAAAAATGGTGAAATGTTGATTGATGACAAGCCTCATTCTGGATGTTTGTTAACTTCCCTAATGGACAAAAATGTTGGCCCGCAGTACATTTTGAGTTCATTCTACCACGTCAGATTGTTAATCAAGCTTTCTATTTAGAGGTTCTGAAAAGACTGCATAACCATGTGTGACAAAAAAGGTATGATTTGTGGCAGACTGGGAACTGGTTTTGACACCATGACAAGCGCCTGCCTACTCAACCATCTCAGTGATCCAAATTTGGGCAAAAACTAACATACCTTTCTTGCCCCAGTCCCCTGACTCACCTGACTTTGCTCCATGGCAACTTCTTTTTGTTTTTGCAAATGAAGAGGGACATAAAAAAGTGGTGATTTGATGACGGAGAAGAGGTGAAGAATAAACAAGGAGGCACTGTCAACCATCCAAACGGATGGGTTTGAAAAATGTTTCCAAAAATGAAATTGCAGATTTGACAGATGTATTGAGTATAATGGAGAGTTCTTTGAAGGTGATAGGTTATTTGGTTAAAAAAAAATTGAAATACATAGTTTTGGGAGGGGGAATTCTAGGTTTTGGTGGGGTATCCCCTCATACCTGTTAGAGGCTCTGCTTTTCATTCCCCTAATAGTGGCATTGCTGTGTCATAGAATAATTCTGTGTATCAGTAAACAACTTTTTGAAATTGGTTTCATTCCCTTCGCTTTATGTGGTTGAGATTCATATTGGTTGTGTGGAGGAGTGCTTTGTTCTCTTTATTGGTGCGTAGTGTTCCTTTGTATGCTGTGTATCTTCTCCTCCAGTTGAAGAACAGTTGGGTTGTCTCTGGTGTTTGGCAGTCATGAATAAAGTGCTGTAACCATTTACATACAGATTTTGCTGTGAACATATGCTTTTCCTTCTCTTGTATAAGCAGTTCAGGGTGTGGTTGCTGGGTTGTGTGGTAATTGTATGTTTCACATCAAAGGAATTGCCAACCCATGTTCTAAAACACCAGGATGGTTTTACATCCCTACCAACAATAGGTGGTGGCGCTCATGTTCCACAACTTCTCCACATTGACAGTAGATTGTATATTTACTGAAGGAGCCCAGGGACCTTGTCAAGTAAGTAAGTGTTTGACTGCTAACCTGAAGGCTACTGCTTTAAACTGACTGGCCATTGCATAGGAGAAAGCTGGGGCGATCTGTTCCTGTAATGATTTGCAGCTGATGTGTGTTGGAATCAACTTCATGGCCGGACGCAGGCGGGATTGGGTTATTGTTGCTCTTGCCCTTCTGTTCAGTGGGCGGTGGCAGTGGAGGACCGTTTTGTAACCATAGCTCTGTGGTGACTGTCTTAGTGAACTAGTGTTGCTGTAACACAGATCCTACAAATAGGTGACAGAAAGTTGTTTTCTCACAATCAAAGGGGCTAAATATTCTCGTCACTGTCTCAGCTGTGTGGGCCCTAAAGCATTGGCACAGTGGATGGTTGTCACGAACTGGAGTCAGTTTGAGCTTCCTGCCCGCTAAAAGCTGCTTGGGTTTTAAGCAGTAACAGAGTAACCCACCTTAACTGTTTTTGACTTTGGTTAAGTTAATAATTCCTAGAACTCAGTTTGCTCACGGAAACTAAGTACTATCCAGGCATTCTGTGGTGTTGGATGATTTTATGCTGGGTGATTCTAAAGTTTGCTCTCATTCACAGACAATCTGCAAGGCAAAATAATAACACCAAAAATATAAGCAAGACGTTTTTCTTCATTGTACATCATCAGTCTAATGGGTTCTGTGGCTGGATACAAGTGTTAGCAAATCTGAAACTGCAAGAGCCTTAACGGACACAATTGCAATAGTGGAAGCCCTGGGTTCAAGGACCATGTCAGTAGTTTCTGTTGCCGTCCAGTCTGAGGCAGTCTCTCCCAGCCCTGCACTGTCCTCCTGGCAGTTGGCGTGGTTGAGTTTATTGTGGTGGGCTTGGTTTGGTGTCTTTCTTTCTAGGGGTCTCAACTTCCAGCACTAGATTAGACAGTAGTCTACTGTGAGTCAGAGGCTAATTTTGGAAACAGATCTCTACGCCTCTCTTCCCAGTCTGACCTCATCTAGAAGCTCAGCTGAAATCTGCCCGCTGTGGGTGAGCCTGCTGATATGTGAGTTACCAGTGGCTTACTTTCCTGCAGCAGAGCAACGGTGTACAGTACACTGGGGGCTCTGGAAGTAGAAGGGGACATGAGTGCTGCTGAGAAGCAAGCTGTGCGCCTGCGGAAGCCTGGCTGCCTCCGGCGTCCCCTGCTGCAGTCGGCGTGCCCACAGCCACAGAGGCACACACCGCGTGCTGTGCTTGGTGTGTTCTTTCGTTGTGGAGCTTGAGCCAGCTCTGCTGACTTTTTGAACTTCTGTCTTTGTTCACAAAGGTAATTTCAAGAACTGTTCTGGGTTATGCTCCTGGCATCTCACGTCTCAGATCTCTACTGTTAAGCAAGAACAAAAGGCCAAGTGCCTTTGGCAACCCTTTCAGCCTTTCACAGCAGAATTAAATCACTCAGAGGAGCTATTTTCCATTCAGGAGTTCTCATGAGAAATCAAAGAGAGTGCGCGCGCGCGCACACACACACACACACACACACACACACCTGTCTTCCGTTGCCTACACTCGCTTCTTGCCAGTTCTGTGAAAGGACTTCCTTCAAGTTATCTAGTAGGTATTTTCACTCCCGTAAGTGGATTATTGGATTTCTGGATGGTTTTGACAAAAACTGGGGCAGGGGACCATCAGAGAAGCATTCTGTGCACCATACCTGTGACAGAGAACTCTGTGGTCTTTAAGGCTGTGTTTAAAATGTCAACCCCTACACTGGTCCTCTATTTTGTATGCATGCTTCCAACTAGGGAGTGTTTGGAATCTTTGATTATCTATAGGAAATATGATCTATTGTAAAAGTTTTGTAAATTGGTACAAAGTTACTGCTACCAGTCGGCAAGAGCCCTACTTCAGTGTACCCTGGCTGCCCTGACAGTGTGCCTCAGATGGAGTGACAGGAAGTGTTAGAACTGTTTTCTCATCAGTCTGGAGGCTGGAAGTCCACATCCAAGGTGTCAGCAGGGCCATTCTCTCTGAGGGAAGAGCCTCCCCCTGCTCCTTCCCAGGAACTGCTGGCAGCCCTCAGCCTTCCTTGACTTGCAGCTGCTTCCCTCTTCGTCTGACTGTCTTTGCTGTCATGGTCTGCCTGTCTCTTTTCTTTCATAAAGGCATCAGCCATACTGCATTAGTCCCTACCCTATGCTAGCATGGCCTCAGGCCACCTAGGTAGTAACATCTTCAGAGACCCTGACTTCCAAACAAAATCACAGGTACCACAGTAAGGATGTCAGTGTATCTTTTGAAAAGATGTAGTTTGACCATAACACACCCTTCCCAAGGACCACACGCTCCAGTTCATGGCACTTTGGAGTAGGCCAAGTACTCCCAATGAGTCATACCTCCTCTTGGAAACTCACAGCCAAGTCACAGCATGAAATATCCTTCCCTTCTTGCCCACCGTGTCAAGGAAATAGAGTCTAAAGGAACTCTTGGGCTTTAACTGACCCTGAAGACATTTTGACTGACCCTCTTGCCTTACTCTACTTCTTTCTGCCCTGGTTACTTCTTCAGGTGACAGAAGCTGCTTGAACTGCCTCTGTGCACACAGCACCCAGATGTGAGGGCTGCGAACACTCTGCCGCTCCAGGCTTAGTTCAGCGCTGCAGCCTGGCTGCCATTGGTGTCATATGGTGCGATGCCCAGCAATGCTGTCACCCAGAATGCTACATGGTAGTTGAAGATAGAATACCGGGGGAAATTCGCCCTTATGTGGTTCCCAAGAGGAGAGAGCCAAGACCCCAAGTTCCGAGCAAGCTGACCTGGCAGACTCTCCCACTGCCGTCCAGTGGAGTCCAACCCACAGTTTCAGAAACTGCACATCTTTGTAGGAGCAGACTGCCTCATCATTCTCCTACGGAGTGAGGGTGGGTTTGAAGCACTCACCTTTCAGTTGCTGGCCCAGTACTGAGCCCAGTACATCACGGGCCTGTTAGCTTTCAGATTAGTACCTACGGACAAACGATTCGCCATCGAGTTGGCTGTAACTCACAGTGACCCACACATTGCAGGGCAGAACTGTGCTCTATCAAGTTTTCTCTGGCTGTTTAATTGTGCAGAGTTTTGCTAGGCCTTTCTTCCAAGTCACCTCCCAAGTCCAGCTGTGCGGTTAGCAGCCAAGTGTGCTCACCATTGGCCCCCTCCAGGCAGTAAACTAGGACTGCTCTCCCTAACAGTCTGCTCAAAGCCATCCCTGAGCCCCATAGCCTCTTATGCCCGGGGTCCTGGTCAGAGGTCACTTAGAGGGCACAGGAACTATTTACTAGCAGTTAAATGGATAAACAACATGTGACATGTAAAGCGGGATATTACTCGGCCATAATGCATGCGGAGGCATGAACGAGTCTTGAAAATTATGCAGAGTGAAATAAGTCAGGCGTGAAAGGGCACATGCAACCTCACTTATAGCTGAAGTAGAGAAGCATGTGGAAGTAGGGTGGAGGTTGCCGGGGGCCAGAGTGCAGGGACGCCGGGGGGAGGTTTTGTCGAACGGTGCTGCGGACTTTGCGTTTGTGGTGATGGCAAGGCAAGGAAGCAAATGAGGTGACAGGTTGCACACGGGAGAAGGGCACATTTTCACCCGTGTGTATTTGACCTCAATTGAAAGGAATGGTAGGATAGCAACAAAAACTGCCCTGCGTGGCTTTATTCTCTCAAACTGTATTTCCAAGTAACTGTTACCTTGCCGTTTTGAGTTTCAGCTCTCTTCCCATGCACGTAGCTTGTGTTGAACATCTCTGGGTTTACTGTAATGCAAATGAAGTACTTCCATAAATATTTGCCTGTTCCATACAGAAATGTCAGCTTCGTTTCCAGACTCCAAGCTAACCCAATTAGCCAGCGTGACTGCGGTGAGAAGAGAAATGGCATTTTAGTGACAAATACAGTGAAGTGTGGGGAAGTTGACTGCTCTTCCTTAGATGACAGATGTGTCAGGTTCCCCCAACCCCAATATTCCGATGGGAAAAAGCAAGGCGTGTGATGGTGTTTAGAAGTTGGAGGCCCCTACCTTTGGGCATCAGTCTCCTGAAGCTGCCTTGAGAAAGAGATGGAGCAACGGGAGGAGGGTGGTTCCAGCAGGGGAACGGGGCACCCCCTGTGTGTCTTTGTGGGCAGACACTGAGCCAGGTGCTTTGTGTGAGCATGAGCAAGTTGGTCCTTGTGTGTAAACCCACGAGAATGGAGCTGTCATCCCTGTCTGTCTTGGCTGTTTGACCTTCTGAAAAGGAAAACTGACCTCTAGCTAGACACCAATCCCAGCGGGAAGGGAGGTTCCTGATGCGCAGACATCAGCTTCCCAGCGAGGTTACTTTTCATGTGTACTTTCCAGTCCTTAAAATTCTAATCTAATGTAGGTCCTCTGGTGCTGTGGTTATTCCGAGTTCATCTGCGATCTGCAGGGTCAGCTCTTTGAAACCACTAGTATCTCCGAGAGAGACAGAGGGAAGCTGAGAGAGAAAGACAGTGCTTTCTACTCTCATTATCTAGGAGTCAGCTTTGACTCGATGGCAGTGAATTTGCGTTTGTTTTGTGGCTTTTCCTTGGTTCATTGTAGGACTCAGCCTTCGTGAACATGATGTCCATCTTTGCTAAGGTGGTTGACACATTGCCATCACGTTGGGTCTGACTCAGAGGGCCCCTGTAGGTCCGAGCAGAGCGGGAGCACACAGTCATGGGTTCAGAAGGCCGATATTGTGGTTAGCAGCTCAACACATAGCCACCTGTACCACCCAGCTCATTATGGAGCTGAACCAAAGAAACAAGCTAACTGCCATCCAACCCATGCTAATTCCTAGTGACCCGTAGCACAGGATAGAAGTGCCCCTCGCAGTTTCCGAGGCACTACATGTCAACAACATGTCCTTCTTCCACAGGAGCAGCGGGCGGTTTCCCGGTGGAGACTCAGTCCACATGGGCTCCTTGGGGTGCCTGGGGTGTGTTACATAAAAGCACTCTCAGGAACAGGGCAGAGGGCATAGTGTGAGGAGGAGTCCATTCCTGCTTCTTTCTGCTCAGCCCTGGGCTAGCCACTCACTTTGGCTTTTACCACCTCAGCAGTGATTCTCTCCTCTCGGGTTTCCTGAGGCACTTTTGCTACCCCCCAGTTTCAAAGTTGGGGACGAGAAGCTTTTGAAAACCAATGTGGGCCTTGGGGACACCCTCACCTTCCTGGTTCTTGTTCTAGTTCTGCTTTTTCAGTCCCTGTGTTGTTCTTGCCCCTCATGTCCTCACATTCCCCCACAGCAGGGGAGTCTTGAGGGAGAGGCACCAGTCTGTTTTGACAGTCACAGCGCTTGCGATGCGCTTGATCCCCATACATGTTTGTGAGACCCAGCAGAGCAAGAAAATGCAGGTATTGACCCTGCAAGGGCCTACAGTGACTCTACAGCCATTAATTCGACTGCTGAAGAGAGCACTTTTCTTGGTGTGGTATTGATCTGTGTTGCTAAGCTTCTTGATCAAGTTTCCTACATAGCAAGGATGAAAACCTTGTTTGAATCTGATTGCGCCCAAGAAGTAGAGGGCACACACACCAATGGGAAAAGTGGGAAACATATTCAGCAAGGAGATGTTCAGGGTTTAAGGAAAACAAGTGCTGGGGAGAGCTGTCCCTGGGCTGGTGTCGTGGACTGGAGCCAAAGCTAATGTGCTCAGCAGCTGCTAACCAAAAGACCTGGCCAGTTACATCTCAAAAACCAACCCTCAGAGCAGTTCTGTTGGTACACCGGGGGCCTTCATGAGTCTGTGTTCATACAGCAGCAACCTACATAGACCCCGAAAATAAGGAATGGGAGCCATTTGAGGGACTCCAAGAACAACAGCAGCCTTTTTTGAAGAGAACAGCCAGGTAGGAAGTGAGTTTTCAGTAAAGGGACTTTGCCAACTTATGGCAGCCTGACAGAGAGGAAGCAGGGTTGACCTCACTCTACTCCTGGTTGGTGCTTCCTGTTGATCAAAGTGAAAAGCCAATTAACTAGGGACCCTGTGATTCTCTCCTTGGCTCTGGAACTGGGTGGAGAAGAATGGGGCCTGGATCTGGGTTCAGAGGGATTTCCCTTGGCTTCCTGGTCCACTTGATCATCAGCACAGAGGCTATTACTAAATTACAACCTGCATTTCATGGTGCTTGGCCCCAGTGCAATCTATCCAGGCCTTGCGATTGCAGTGTGTCATGGAGTCACTAGGAGTCATTTCATTTCATATTCTCCTTTTTCTGAGATTCTGGAAAGGATGCTTTTTTTTTTTTTTTTAAACCGCATACCTTCAAATGTTACTGGCATGGGCAGCTGGGCTCTTCAGCAGGTGGCAGTTCTTCATCGACAGAGGGCATCCCACTCAGCAGGACACAACTGTGTCCTCCTGCCTCTTCTGACCCTGAAAGACCGTATCCATGAAAGAAAAGGTGGGAGCCAGGCACATGGATACAGTGATGGATAGAGTGGAAAGGGGTTGCCATGGAGATAGGAAGCTGTTCACATTTGCCCCATTTTCCCCCTTGATGCTCTTTCTTTTTTCAGATTGCTCTAGAACTCTCAGAAGCTGAGACAACAGGTATTTGGAAAACCTCACCACCTGCTGAACCAAAGTCCAATTCTTTCAACCTTTTGTCTCCCATCCCTCCCCCAGCTCTCCTTCCTCTCCTTCACAATCATCCTCAAACAAGTAGGACCACTCTGCTTACTGCCCATTTTTGAATCACCTTTGCAGGTCTCAGGGGTGACTAAAGAAGCGCCACCATCATCTTTGGGATTAGCCAGTGCCCCCTATCTGATGGGCTAGTTGTCTTTCATCCTGGAACTTCCAGGTCATTAACTACAATCAGCAGCTTTCATTTTAGCCCTCTGGGCTGGTTCTTGGATAGAAAGCCAGTCAAGGAGGAGGAGGAGATGGTCTCCGTGTTTCCCTTGGATAATAGCCTTCTTTTGTTTTCAGCCAGACGAGACAGATTGATTTTGGAGCAAACTTCATCTATGGCGGCCTCAGCTTGGTCTCCTTCCCACTTGCCTTTTGTTCTAGTGCCAGTTATAATTACCCAGTCTGAAGAGACATCTGAGTGTCCCGTGTGCCCCACTTTCCATTGGCCTAATTATTTCTGTGGGTCTCCAAAGCCTGGCCTGAAGCCAGTAAAGTAAAGAGCTTTGGCAGATGCTCGGTCGGCCAGACTCTGGAGACTCTTACCGAGCTTTGCAGGGGTCTTTCCCTGAGCCTAGAATCTGCAAGGGAACCCAGGGGCTTGTGCTTCTCCCCAGACTCTGAGGTGGTGCCTCCGAACCCAGGAACCCGAGATCCCCAAACTGACTTGCTGGTCCCCTTAAGCCTTGCTCAACATTCCCTTTCTCTGAAAGATCCTGCTCTCCGCTGTACCTAAGAGATGGGAGGTTTGAGTTTACCCAAACATGCCTTGGGAAAAAGTCTGTCAAGCCCAGTATTGAAAACCCTGTGGAGTGCAGTTGTTCACTTTGGGGTAATATGAGGCGGAGCACCCGATCAGAGCAGCTGTTGGGTCCCTGGATGGAATTATGTGAGGAGCATACTGAGAGCCACTCCCCTTGCCCCCATCATAGAAGATTTTCCTGCAATTGGTAGACTCCTTCATTTCTGGGTACTTTTAACAATCTCTCTCTCTCTCTCTCTCTCTCTCTCTCTCTCTCTCTCTCTCTCTCTCTCTCTCATTTATGGCTACCTTCCCATTCATTTCTTTCTGGAAATGAAAATGCAAGCAGGGCTTCAGAAAATGAGCAGGTGCTCAGAATTAGGGGCTGGGAGGCGTGTGGTTGCTGTGAATTCATGGTTGAGGGTGGTGGTAGTAATATGTGTCCCTTTGCCTGGGCTATGGGCTGGACAACTCTCCAGAGCATTTTCTCTTACAACCCATGTTTCAGAATCATTAGCCTATTTTTAAGAACTACAGACAGGAAATTTCTCATAGGAAGAGAGAAGGTTGAATTCGCTCCCTAAAGAGAATGGAAGCAAACACACTGGTCCTTGGTTTGTCAAGCTATTTAGAATGGTCTCCTTATGTTCCACGTACTGCCACTGCCATCAGATCAGTGACCCCAGGTCTAGCAGATGTGCATCAAAGTAGAACTCTGCTTTATACGGGTTTCCATGGCTGATATTTTAGACACAAAACATGCTTTTCTTCAGAAGCATCTCTGGGTTGATTAAAACTTTCAACCTTTTCATTAGCATGCCAGGGTCATAACCTTTTACACCAGCAAAAGCCAAACCAACCTGTGACAGTCACCTAATCTGATATCAATTTGAGGATTAAGAGGATTGGGGTGTAGTCTAGTCTGTCAATCTGGAGGTAGCCAATGAGACCTGTGTGGGCATGGCCTCCTGAGAATTCTAGGAAGGTGATAATTCCTTCTTGGAGGCAGGAGACACTATCTCTCAGCTCACTCCCTGGGAGCCATTCGAACTGACATGACACATGGCAGCATGCTGTTAGACCTGAGCCCTGGAACCTGCAGGAGCTATGGGGAGACCCCTGCCAATGCTGAGATGCTTCTGCCACCACTGGATACACAAGACTTGGCATCCACTGGCTTGTGATTGTCTTGGTATCATTGTATGTGCTTTGAGTCTGAAGAGGACTGTCTAGATTGGTATCAGACATATGGGCTAATATCAGACTTATGACCTTGGACTGGACTAGGCTGGGATGTCTTCTCAATGTTCAATTGTTCTTGTGTTATAAACCTCTTATACACATATGCATGTTTATGAATTTGTTTCTCCAGACTAACATGCAATCTCATTACCATTGATTTGATTCCAACTCACAGTAACCCCCTGAGTTACAGGGTAGAACTGCACTGTGGGGTATTCCCTAGTCTTGAGGGAAACAACCATTTATCACCAGACCTTTCTTTGGCTGTGCTGCTGAGTAGATTTGAAATACTAACCAAAATTGGAAATTGCTTACACCACCCAGAACCTTCCTGCATCACACAACGGTGCCTATAGTCCACACAGTGCTTCCTTAATTGAGCAAAGAAAGTAAGAATTTGTTTTGAGCATGTCGTCATGTGAGCATGCAAGTCTGCTTCAACAGGCCACTGCTGCACATTAGCCTGAATGAGCGTGGCCATCTAAGTGACAGGCTTAGATAAGGATGCCACTTGGGCTCAGGAGCATGGTTTTGCATATTATGCTTTGTCAGCAGCCACCATCCACTTCGTAACAACTGAGTAATACCGTCTGGCCGCAGAGTGTCTGTACTGTGCCTGCTGGTGTTGATAAACCCTGATGCATTTTTGTTTCCCCAATCTAGCTTGGCTGCTGGAAGAAACTCATGAGGCTGCTCTTTCACATATGAATGAGAGTGATGACTTGAACATCTTCAGTTGCCTACAGAGGGTGCACAGTTTCCCAACTTCCCAGATTATTTCTCCTTGACTTTGAAGCAAGGCCCTTTTGAGACAAGGACCCAAGTCATCTCCAAACTTGACTCTTCTTGCAAGACAGGGATTTTCTTTTTCTTAGCTCAACTGGCAGAGCTGACAAGGTCCCCCACTCCCCACCTCCCCCATGCACCTAGCAGGAACTCTCCCATTCTTCCCTGCTGTCTTAAGATCTTCTATGCAGGGAGGGAATGGTGGGTTCCATGGTAGACTTCCCACCTTCCACGGGGAAGATTAGAGTTTGATTCCCAGACAGGGCTCCTCAGTTGTGAGTTCCTGTGGTGTGTGGGATCCACTGGTTCCTATAGTGAATGGATCCTGTGGGGTAAAGTAAAGCAGCTATAGACAAGGCAAAGCATGCAAGGGCACCTCTTCCCACAGAGAGCAGACCCAGAATGAGGGTGTCATGTATTCTCCCCCAAAATTATGAGGGGGACCCACCCCCAATACCAGATTTGGACTGGGCTTGGTGAACCTTTTGTGGTATATACTCTCCATACCCAGTGAGCATTGAGCAGTTCATTCTGAGTAGTGTCCCCAGTCATGTCACCTGGGAAGGTTCTCCTTGGTCACAGTGAACTTTTTCATGAAAACACTTTCATTCGAACCTCGGTTTTTGTGATGGCTGATTTAAGAGACCAGCTTGTGACTGTGAAATTTTGTTCCCTGCTTGGACAAAATGCCACAGAAACTGTTGTGATGTTGAACACAGCTTATAAGAACAGCACTATGAAAAAACTCAAGTGTATGAGTGGTTTTCTCATTTCAAAAATAGTGAAATGTTGATTGATGACAAACCTCACTTTAGATGTCCATTATCTTCCCGAATGGTCAAAAATGTTGACTGGTTGTGCATTTGGAGTTCATTCTGCCAGGTCACACTGTTGATCAAGCTTTCTATTTAGAGGTTCTGGAAAGATTGCGTAGCAGTGTGTGACAAAAGAGACCTGATTTGTGGCAGACGGGAACTGGTTTTACCACCATCATAACGCACCTGCTCACGCAGCCATCTCAATGAACCAGGTGTGGGCAAAAAATAGCATGCCCCATGCACCTTACTCACCTGATCTCACTCCCTGTGACTTCTTTTTGTTTCTGCAAATGAAGAGGGACATGAAAAGGCAGTGATCTGATGACATAGAAAAAAATGATGACAGTGTTGTCAGCCTTCCAAACAGATGAATTTGAGAAATGTTTCCACGATCAGAATTGCAGATTTGAAAAATATATTCTGCAATGAGAGCACTTTGAAGATGATAAGGTTCTTTTATAAAAAATAAATAAATATGTAGGTATAATTTTTTTCTTTTTTTGGAGGAGGGTACCCCCACATTTATAATCTCAGGCATGCAAGCCACTGTAAGCACATATGTAACAGAAAGGGGTTGTATTAGGAGAGGAATGAGCTAGAGTTATACAGCCAGAACGCAGGGGAGGCACGGTAGGCATGCATGTGACAAGAAGGCCCATTAGGATGGGCAGGCTCTACAGTTAAGATGGTGGTCTTACCTTAGTTGTCTCTGAGCTGCCTTCACCTAAGGTGCCCCTGGGCTTTTCTCCAGGGCAGTAGACTATGACGCTTATCAGAAGGGAGTGGGCCCTATTTAGGATTAGGTGGTCTGACTACTTTTGATGGCAGATAACCATCAGGCAAATAGGCCTCAAGCAGTTGACCTTGAAGCAGATATAGTAGCAATCATGTGTTTGCAGGCAGCACCTTAAAATCGCCTTATTACTGGGGGCTTCATGGGCAATAACTTTTACTTAGGAGAATGCAACTGGAAAGCATTTCCAGACTCCAAATGTGAAGTTCTACTTCCACGGGAGCATCGGCCTCCCAGACTCCTTAATATGTGAGCATAGAGAATGTGTCCACATGCATTCCTTCCCGCTTCTGTTTCCCACAACGCTGCTTCACATGACTCAGCCTCGAGTCCAGACTCGGAAGCAAGGCTGATGATCAGCTTCTGGAGATCAATTAGTGCGAGCACTCTCAGAATCGCAGTGGTCAGTTGTGTGACCCTCTGACATCAGACAGTCAGCGTTCTGCTCTGTGAATGCAGAGTGGGTCAACGTGGGGTGGTAACATGGCATCTATAAGAGAGATGGGTTGGAAAGCAGAAAGAGACCAGACCTCAACCTGGGGTGCCAAGCCTCTAGGGCAACCTACGGCATCAAACAGTGAGCTAGTATGTGGGACAGGTCCCAGTCCCAGCTACATGGACCCGCTCCCCAGAAGAACGCACTCTAGAGGGCAGTACTGAAGATAGAGCCTGGGAGAGTGGCAGGTCTGCCCAGACCACAGGAGCAAATTCAAATTAAAAGGGAGAGAGGGACACACACACACACACACACACACACACACACACACACGGCATTCTGGGCCAGCAAGCCTTCAGGACGACTCTCCTACTCAGAGCAACCAATGCACAGACAGGACTGTGGGGCCGATCCTACTGTGAGACATGATGCCATCACTGACCCGTAGTACTACAGGGACAGCACTGGAGACATGTTGTGGAGTTGTGCCCAGTCAGGCCCCCCACATCAGAGCAAAGGGAGCAAAGCAATGAAACCCCTGAGGAATTCAGAAAATAGACTTAAGAATTGGTGGACAGGGTATGGTACTTAACCCAATTTGATTGGAAAACATTCAGAATGATCAGCAGACAGACTTGGAATTACTTATAGCCCCCCCCCTTTCTTTTGTATATTCATAAAAGATAGACAGGATAACCAAATCCCAAGGAGAAAATAATGGAGCTGACAGCTCTGGGGAGATGTGGTGGAAGAAAGGGAAGAGAAACCAACAAACCTAGGGACAAGGGAATAATAAGTGATCTAAAATTAGTGGTGAAGAGGGAATAGAATGCCTGATGGGGTTTGATCAAGTGCAGTGCAGCCAACGGAAAATACTGAGAGCCAACTGAAGGTCATACAGGATAATGGGACAGGAGGAAAGTACCATAAAAAAAGAAGGGAAAGAACTAAGGCAAAAAACATTGATAGAGGTTTAAATATTGGCATGTGTGTTGAGTATTAAGGTAGCAGATGGGCATTGGGTCTCTACTCAAGTCCTTCTTCAATGCAAGAAAAATTTGTTCTAATAACCCAGCATTCTGTGATGCTCACCTTCCTGACATGATCCCAGAAGACAAAATGGGTGCATAGCAAATGTGGTAATGGTGTTGATGGTGCCCAACTATTAAGAGATTTAGCATCTGGGTTCTTAAAAGTTTGAAGTTAAACAGGCAATCATTTATCAAAGAAGCAACAAAGTTAACATGGAAGAAACATACCATTCTGTGTGATCAGGAGATGTGTACAAGATCAGGTATCAGGCATCAGAAAACCCCAAATAAGCAGGTATATGGTTGGAGGGGAGACCCAAAATCCAACTGTTGACAATTGGACAATCCCTCACAGCAGGGTCACAAGGAACAACAGAACACACAACATCTCTCTAGTTCTTAATAACCCTCCACTATCATGACCCCAGTTCTATCTTACAAATCCGGTTCGACTGGAGCATGTACACTGGTATAGATAAGAGCTCAGGACACAGGAAATCCAGGACAGGTAAACCCCTCAGGAACAGTAATGAGAGTAGCGATACCATGAGGGTAGGGTAAGGTGTGTGGAGAAGGGGGCGAAATCGGGAACCGAGTATAATGATTGATGTATAACACCCCTTTAGCACTCCCCCAAGGGTATGAACAGCAGATATGTGGGCAAAGGGAAACAGTGGGAATAGTAAAGATATGAAATAAAAACAAAGATATGAAAATATGTGAAGAAAACTGATGGTGCCCGGCTATCAAAAGATGTGTGTTGGAGTCTTAAAGGCTTGAAGGTAAACAAGTGGCCATCTACCTCAGAAGCAAGCCCACATGGACGAAGCACACCAGCCTATGCGACCAAGAGGTGTCAAAGGGATCTGATATCAAGTGTCAAAGAACTAAAAATTACATCATTATAAATGAGGGAGAGTGCAGATTGGGGACCCACAGCCCATCAATAAGTGAAGCGACATCCTCTTACAGAGGGATTGCAGCAAGGAGATGAGCCAGTCATGGTATAGTGTAGTAGCAATGAAAATGCAACTTTCCTCTGGTTCTCAAATGCTTCCCCCCAACTGACTATCATGATCCCAATTCTACCAGACAGATTCAGCTAGACCAGGGGATGTACACAGAAGTCGGAAACGTGGGGAATTTAGGATGGATGATCCATTGGGACTAGTGGGGGGAGTGGTGACACTGGGAGGGTGGAAGGATGGTGAAGTAGAAAGGGGGAACTAATTTCAGAGATCTACATTTGACTCCTCTCTGGGGTATGGACAGCGGCGGGGGGTGAAAGTGACACATTGGATAGTACAATATGAAGAGGTAATAACTATTTGCAAATTATTAGGGGTTCATGGGGGAAGTGGAGGGGGGAGGGGAAATATGGGGAGCTTTAATTAAAAAAAAAAAAGAACTAGAGGAAATGGGGAAAGAGGAGCTTATGCCAGGGGCTCAAGTAGAAAATGTTTGGAAATGAATGTGGCAACATGTGTACATATATGCTTAATACAAATGATGTATTGAATGTTATAAGAGCTCTAAGAGCCCCCAATAAAATCTATATTAAAACAAGAATTAAAAAATGGAAAGACTGAAAAAAGAAAAGAATAGTAATTTATGTAATTTATTAGTGGTTGCAAGGGTAGGAGGGTGAGGGAGGGAGGGGAAAAAAAGGAGCTGATACCAAATGTGTTTGATACAATTGATATATGGATTGTTACAGGAGCTATAAGAGCCTCCAATAGAATGATTCCCTAATTAGAAGAAGAAGAAAAAGAATAGTTGGCTTTAGCCTGTCAGTCAAGTCACGGCCTGATGGTGCCTCCGTGTGGGTGTGACCGCCCCCCCTCAAAAGGAGGGTCCTGTGACCCTGGCCCCTCTGTCTGCCTTCACCCTCCTGCTCTGGCATTGCGAGGTGAGCTGCCAGAAGCACCATCACTGGATTCTGTAAAGTTTGCGTCCCCCGGCTGGTGATGTCCGTGCATTCTGCGTCATTGCAGGTGGCTTCTGGAGTCTGAAGAGGGACTTAGGGACTAGTGTTGCACAAAAGGGCGTGACTTGGACTGGGCTGGGATGTTTCTTGATAGCTAATGACCTCTTGATGTAAAGCTCCAGCTTGCTCATGAAGTCCAGGATCTCTAGTCAAGCTGGCCCCACACAGAAGCTGACCACAGCGGAGCTTTCATGAGAAGCCCCATGTCAACCTAGATGCAAAGGAACTGAGATAAACCTGTCTGCTGGTTTGCCCTTGACGAAGCTGAGGATGACGCAGAGACACTTGGGGGGGGGGGGGGGGGGGGGAGGTAAGTGAGAAGTTTTAACGAACATTTCTGGACAACAAAGAGGGACATTTTTAAAGGAGAGGGAACTAACCTGTAAGCAACTATTTTGGACCATCCTTGGTGCTGAGTGCTTGATAGTTTATCTTATTTAATCCGAACAGCTAACCCTTGAGAATACTTTTCCCATTCCTAGAAGTGACCTCAAGTTGCTTTACTTTTCACAAGTAATGATTTCAGTTTACTGAGCATTCTTTTGTGCCAGGTATCGAGCTAAGCCCTTTCCACAGGCCCTATCTTTTAATCATCGCATTAAAGCAGGCTGAGTCCTAACGTGCTCTTGGCCATCGCTGCTGCTGCTGCCTAATAAGCATGGCAGGCTTAGGGAGAATGATTGTCTGTCCTGATCACAAAGCTACAGTTTAGGCAGGGCTCCGCCCTTTATCTCAGCGCCATTTACTATCAGCTGGGACGCGAACCCCCGTCCTTTGGGTTTCGGAGGTACAAAAATGTACCCGTCATCAGGAAACCAGACTGCGCCATCGGTCTCGCATCGGCTTGCTTCCAAATCCAAGATGGCGCTGCTCTCTCGCGTGACTCGCTGCCAGCTGGACGTTGTGCCAGGAGTGTTGGCTGCTCCCCACCGTCGCCCTACATGGTGCCGCCGGCGCTTCCCCGCGGGTTCAGGACAGCATTCGGAGAACAGGCACGGGGTGTCCCCAGACGCTCCGGCCTGGGCCTGGCCTCATTTCTGCCCCTTTCTGACAGTCAAGACACAGAGCTTGCTCAGACTCGAGGTAAGGAGGAGACCATCGCTCTCCACTGTGCGTGCGTCAATTTGCAGCCATCTCGTTCTTCTACTTCATTTGTCATTTTTAATTGGGCGAAGGTCTGTGGAGCAGATCGTTTTTCCATCCAACAGTTCACACGCATTTTGTTTTATGCCCTTGATTGCAATCCTCACGGGACAAAAGCATTCTCCCCACATCCTCCCTGTTTCTCCATTTCCCCCTTTCTGCCCTCTGAGCTTTGCTGCTGTTGACCCGTGCTCCGACCCATAGCAACCCCGTGTGCACCGCAGCGCCCCCTGCCGGCCCCGCGCCAGCCTCGCACTGTCCTCACAGAGCTTTCTCGCCCGACCGTGCTGTCCTTGTGACCAAGTGCACTTGGTCTACTGAGAGCGTGGCCTCGCTCCTCGGTGCAGACCTCTCTGCTCACCCTGGAGGCCTGTCTGCCCTCTAACAGAAGGCTCGTCCTAGAGGCGAGCTCAGGACCAAGAGTAACAGATGACTTCATAGACGAGTGTCCCACCAGACTCTCTACCCAAGAAATCTGGTCTTTTTGTGTGACTTTGAGTCGTGCTGCCATTTTCATCCATTCTGTCCAAACCCACCAGACCAAACACACATTTGTGGTGTCATTTCCACCTCCTGGGATACGGTATAGCAGTGGTTCTCCACCTTCCTCATGCCACGGCCCTGTAATACAGTTCCCCATGTGGTGGTGATTCTCCACCATAGAATTATTTTGTTACTACTTTATCACTGTAATTTTGCTACTGTTATGAATCGGGTGACCCCTGTGAAGGGGTTGTTTGACCCCTGAAGGGGTCGCAACCCACAGGTTGAGAGTCATTGCTGATAGGGTTTTCCAAAGGAAAAATCTTTAAGGGAGCCAAGTTTCTCATCTCTCCCCCAGGAACAGCTGATGGGTTTGAACCGCCAGCCTTCAGATAGCAGTCTAACAGCAGGGCTCCTCTCTGTTTTATCCAGTATCTTGCAATGGGATTCCCTCGATGACAGTTGGTTGTGTTCTGTAACCTATGTTGGTATAGAACCCCCACTCAGAATAAACACACTGCTTTTTAGCCCAGTGCCCCTGTAGAGAGTTTGTGAGGCAGTAAGTGTTTATGGAAGCAGACAACCTCATTTTTGCACTGAGGAGCTGCTAGTGGGTTTGAACTGCTAATGCTGTTAGCAGCCCAGCACATAACCCACAGCACTACCCGGGGCTCCTTCGTTTAGAGCAACAGTAGGCAAACCTGTAGGCCAAAGCCTACTTCCTGATTATGCCTGTTGTTCTCTGGTGCTGTTGAGTCTATTCTAAATCATACAGATCTGGTGTGACAGAGTGGAACTGTCCCAGGGGTTTTTCTAGACTGTTATCTTTACAGAAAGGGGCCACCAGGTCTTTCTTCTGCAAAGCTGCTAGGTGGGTTCAAAACCGCCTTTCCATTGGAAGTCAGCACTTAATCTCCACATCTCCAGGGCTCCGAGTCTATGCATGACATCAGAACATGAGCCCACTCAGGCGAGTCTGACTCAGAACGACTGTCTGCAGCTTCTGAGCTGGTGAATCCGTACACGGAGCAGAAAACCTCATCTCTCTCCTTGGGGCAGCTGGTGAGTCCCAAGTGCTGATGTTGTGATTTGTAGCCCAGCTTGTAACCCACTGTGCCACCAGGGTACATAATCCTCAAGGAAACAACAAAGGCTTTCATGGGGTGGAGAAAAGCAAAGAAGCATATGAGTGATGCAGTTAAATAGCTGCAGGGCCAGCCTGTCTGGTTTGCCAAAGTCCTTTACACACCAAGTGTGCTGGTCTGATTCACAATGCGTACACAATCGGGACATGTGTTCGTCCTGAGCAAAGGTCTGTGTGGAAGTGTCCTGGAACAGAAAGAGCCTTATTCAAGCACACATGCAAAATACTCCGGCCAGAGAACGGTGCTGTGATCCTCTTCTTCTGCGTGGTGAAGCTCCCAAGTTGTTGACAACCAACCGTGGAGATTATTCTTCTTAGGAATACCTTTTGGAAACAGGCATCTTGGAGATCCTGTGATCCTGTTGTTGCTATTTTCAATGGTTACAACCCCTCCACAGAGATGAGGGGTTACAACCCCTCCACCCCTGCCCCATCCTCCACCCTCTGGGTAGAATGAAAGTTCCTCTCTGTGGAGTTTTGAGTAACAATTCTTCTTTTCTGTGAGAATCCTCAGAACTCCTATCATGCTATGACTTGATTTCAGGCAGAGACAGGAAATGCATATTCAGGTAGAGCTTGCGCATTGGATTCATAAGAGGAAAAGGCTCATTCGGAGAAGGTGTCTGGGTTTGGAAAACCTTTGCTATTAGTTGATTTGGGTTTGGGAGCATGGGATGTCCAAGAGCAAGGAGTGGTACTCCCAGTTCTCTGACTCTCTCCAGGGCTAACCTCTGTTCACCCCGAGAAACCCAAGGCGGCCAGAGCACATTGCACACCTCCTGTCCCGTTCACATGGCCTGGCAACGTGAGAATGGGAGAGGGGAGAGAGTGAAAACTCAGGTGGCTCCCCCCAGGCCCATGCTTTTCAGCCTTCCTAACTAATGCTGTGACCCTAGTACAGATCCTCATGTTGTTGTGACCCTTAAACCATAAAGTTATTTTTGTTGCTACTTCATAACTGTAATTTTGTAATTTTCGGGTGACCCATAACAAAGGGGTTGAGATGTACAGGTTGAGAACCGCTGCCCTAGATTGACAATAAGGATCAGTGAACACAATGATGACAAAGGAGCAGGGAGTTTTATATTTTGGTTTCATCGTTATGGTCCTTGGCTTCAGTAAAGATTAAACCCTGGGTTGTCATTCTGAAGCTCACACTGCTAACTGAAAGCAATTTGAGCTTACAGTCGGTTCTGGAAAGCAGCCCTGATGGTGCAGCAGTTACTCGTTGACCTGCGATTGCATGGTTGGCAGTTTGAAACCCCTAGCAGCTCAGGAAAAAGACGAGGCTTTCTACTTCTGTACACAGTTACAGTCTTGGAAGCCTCCAGGAACAGTGTAGCGTCTCTGAGAGCTGGGATTGACTCTGCTGCAGTAGATGTGGCAGAGCGCTTCCTTAAAGATGGACAAGTTGGGAAACCTCATGGACGAGTGCCACTGCTCTGTGATGTTGCTGTGAGCAGACTTGGTTCATGTGTGTGGTTTTAGGAGGCAAAGCGGGCAGTGAGTGGGTTCTTCACCTTGTGTCTTCACTCGTGTACATGGAAGAGAAGAGTGACTGCTATCAAGACCACAACGACCCATAGCAACTCTAGGAGAGAGGGGAGGTGCCCCTGGGAAAATATTTATGGGAGTCAGCAGCTGATGGCTGCAAACTGTTGCCCTTGCATTTAGAAGCCCACCAGAATGCATCACCCCATGAGGGCTCCTCCTCACAGCCAATGAACCAGTCTGCCCGCAACGTTTGAGCTGGCTCTGACTCCTTGAGCCCCTGTGAGTCAAAGGAGACCGTACTCTGGGGTTCTCAATGGCCAGTCTAATGGGAAATCCATTACCAGCCCTTTCTTCTGCACTCGAGCTAAGATTCTGATCACTCTTGATTTGCAAATGGCAGGGACGGCTGGAAAGGCATTTTCGATCCCATCCCCACCCCCAGAGATTGAGCCTCCACTGAATGCTTTATGACTGTGAATGAAGGATATAGATAACCTTGCTCTCCAGTAGAATGCCTTGGCCAGCCCTGGGAGGGGCAGTCTCTCTCTCAGGGTCTCTCTCCTCGATGGAGGTCACCATACCAAGGGTGGTACAGGGAGTATGGTAGCTAAGATTCATGCCTTGTCACTCTTACCCCGAGTGCCTTCATTGGAAGGCCCTAACCCAATCTTATAAGTTCTTCTATCTGACTTTCAGGGCACAAAACCACTGTGTAGGCGGGTGGTCTAGAGAAACAAATCCAGTGACATAGATGTAAGAAAGAGCTTTATACCAAGAAGTAATTATGTATCAGTCCAACTCAAGTCTCTTTGTACACATACAATGTTGCCAAGTGCAGAGAGCTCCCATGCTGTGCTGTGCAAACTTGTGTGGACCTGAGGTTGGTGGACAATGTGGCCGGGTGTCCGCTGCTCCCAGGGTCAGCAAGCAGGAGAGGTGAAGGCAGAGGAGGGCATCAGGCTGCGCCCCTTGACAGGTTGAACTCCACCCATGTCTTTTACAAGTGTCAGGTTGGCACAAAAATGTATCACACTGCTCAAACCTTGAATCTTTTGGTCAGCGCTTGTGAACGACAAACTAACCATCACAGCACCCAGGAGCTCCCATCCCTCCAGTAGTCATGTGTAAAGGCAGATTCATCCCAAGATGCTGGGGGAAATGAATCGACCCTGTAACACTAATTTCTCACCCAAATTATTCTGACTTGATCCTAGAGCAAAAATGAAGAGAGAAAAAATGTATTGGTGATTCTAACAAACCTCCCCCTTTATATTCTCTTCCTTTTTTGATTAGTTTTAGCCACATGTAATGTTTTCCTTACAATGTTGAACAATTATTACCTCTGCCTAATCACGATAAAACATACTTGGCCAAGTCAGAAAGGGTTGTTCCTAGGGGACCAGTTTGCTCCATTTATTCCCAACGCACCATGTGTGAACACGCTGCAGTGACCGGTGCAGGGCTGGGACCAATCAAACAAAACAAAGCACAACAGATTCTTTTTCTGCCTTTAGGTGGAAAACTGTTTTGAAGTCAAGGCTAATATAAAATGTTTAATGGAACTCTTACGAACTCGTTGAAGCTTTTCAAAAAGGTTAGGGGAAAGCTGTTCCACAGAAAACAGCAGGCTTTAAGGGAGATCCGGAAGACCTCAAAGATGAGCTGAGAGAGAGAGCAAGCTGTTAACCTTGATGGATGAAGGAACTGTGACTCAAGTCCAGAAATTAGTGGATAAGACTGTTAAAGCTCCCATTTATGTGACAATTATGGAAGCTGGGGCTTCACACGGCTCGTCATTTTCCATTTTAAGCAAACAGCTTGTCTTCCGCAAGCTGTTGGGTGCCGTTAGCTTTGGCTATTGTGGGAAAAATCCATTGGCACCAAGACTTGATCTTTCCAGCAGTTTTTTATACAAGAAGCTAATGGAGATGAGTTTATGAACAAGTCCCTGTTTTATCAATATAAATGGGAAAGCAGGGTCCAATCAAATAGAGATTTCTTATGAGGATCTATGGGGCCAATTCAATTCAAGGCAGATAGGTCAACTCAGAAGAGTATTGGTGGTTGGGATTTTTGGGGGGAAGAGGGCCAGCAGATGATGTGGAGGGCTAAAGGGATAATCTTGATTGATTTCCTTGAAGGACACAGGATGATCAAGGAAGTCTATTATGAATACAAATTTCAGAAAGTTTATTTGAAAGCTGCATTAGTGAGTACAAACGTCATAAAAATTGTGTCAAGGATTTCCCTCCCATGACAACATGAACCTGTTCATTCCTTGAGGCTACCACAGGCTGACCTTACAGACTGTTTGGGGGAAACTTTACACCTGATCCTGCCCTTTCAGACTTCCTTTTGTTTCCCAAAGTCATAGGATGTTTAAAAGACACAATTGGAGGCCCTTGAAGATGCCAGAACTGCTGTTTTAATGGGGTATAAAGAGAAAAGCACAGAAATTTGGAGGAAAGGATTAGAGAGATGGAAACACTGCTTTCACATAATCTTCCATGGAAAATGTGCTGAAACAATTGTTTGTTTATTAAAAATTTGAAGCAGGACTTTGACTTATACTCAAGAATAAAATAAGATTTGAAGATAGCTGTTCCGCTTTCCTAGTTAAATACAACTTATTCTTTTCTTTTTCTCCAAAGGTGAGTTCAGTGTCATCTAGACTCATGCACTCTTTGAAGGCCGTGAACTTTCCTCATTCAGTCGTGGAGCATGATCCCTGCCCCGTCAATCTGGGTGGGTTAGGGACTGGCTTTGGATTCTGTGTGTCTCTTAGGCAGCTTCCATGAACACAAGACTCGGTGCCTTAAGACTTCCATGCTGGGAGGGAGCCAAAGCAGCCCACATGAAGTTGCCATGTGGAGACATCAAGGGCAGGAAATCAGATGGCCCGGCAGTCTGAACTGCTCTCCCAACCCTCCTCTTTCAGTCACAACCCCACCCTGGGTCCAACTTGGGGACAGCCTGCCCAGCTCTCCCTTCTGGAACTCCTGGTCCATAGAAACTGCAAGAGAGAATAAAATGAATTTTATGCTCAAAGACAAGAAATTCTGGGAGATTTATTATGGAACAGTAGGCAGCTGGAACAGTCCATGCATCTCATACTTTGAATTGGAGACTTTTTTTTTTTTTTTTTTTTTACTTTTAAAGATGGATCCTACCATTACGTATGGCTAAATAGTTTATTTTGGGGGTAGGCAGACTGTGATTTTTTTTGTTATTGTTAGGTACCATGGAATTGGTTCTGACCCCGTGCACAACAGAAAAACACTGCCCTCTCCTGCGACAACCTCACTTCTTCCTGTGCTTAAGCCCACTGCCTCAGTCCCTATGTCAGTCCACCTCCTTGTGGGCCTCCCTCTGTCCTGCTGCCCCTCTGCTCTACCAAGCACAATCTCCTTCTCCAGCCACTGCTCTCTC
>PVJH01030009.1:0-25361 GCA_004026705.1 Nesogale talazaci
ACTTGAACTATCCCCCCAAAGCAGGAAATGATGTTTCTGACCTACAAAACAGCTGTCTTCAACATGCCTTGAGAAAACTCCCCTGGTGTATGGGTCTTGATGGCCGATTAGAAGATCTGGAGCAAAGTGGTATTCCGGAAGCCGGGGAGTGGGAAGAATGCTTGGAATTTCTGATGGATTTTGACCAAACGTGTTCTGTGTGGCGCATTCCCGTGGGCCATAGACGTTAGCTCACACAAATACACAAACTGCCCTTGGATTTATTGATAACTGCAAATAAATAATTCAGATGGCCACCCACCGAACTCAGAGGTTTGTAGGTCTGTGAGAGGGTCCCATGGCAGGCTTTCTCCGAACGCTTTCATAACCGAGGCAAGAAATTGTAAAGTGTGGTCTCCATCTGGTCCTACTTTTAAATCTTGAGAAGTCATACCAAGTACCCATGTATCTTCCCATAATATCATGAAAGAAATAGACTAGAATGATTGACCTCCTCCCTTGAATGGACTGCAAAAGAAAGGATTAAAGGTGCTTTTCAAAAGGATTAATGTACACTTCTTCCCACAGTTGGTGTTCCTGACTGTGTCACTCTGTCTCCAGGAGTGCAATCTCTCATCAGATCTAGACTTATTGATTTGGATTTGAGGTGTCCTATCATGTCAATTGCCACCCATCGGGACCCTACAGGACAGAAAGGCGCTGTCCTGTCACCTTTGCTAGGCTGTGGTCATTTGTGGGGGCAGACCATCCAGCCATTTTCCCCCAGAACCACCCAATGTGGAAATCACAAATTTACAATCCTTATCTCTCTCTCTCTCTCTCTCTCTCTCTCTCTCTCTCTCTCTCTCTCTCAGCGTTTACCTGTGAGCAGCGTACTCCAGATGCCCGTAGTAATGTGCATTCCATCCGTGGGTATAAAACATTAGACGAAACTATGCTTGTACCCAAAGCGAAGAATATTGCAAGGGAAGACACCAATCCAAGAAGCAATATGGAACTATCTTAAATAATGGTTTTATTGTTCAGATGTCATTTAATATTTTTATTAATATTTTAGGGATTTCTTAGAACATGATCTAGTTGTCTGTATTCTTTTACCATCCCACTATAAGATTAACTGTGCGAATGGAAGCAGCACCTTCGGGATATCCTGTTTTGATACCAAAAACGGTCACTAGGTTGTTGAATTATTTGAATCCCACCCCTGAGGGGATGGGTCTGAACCTGGGACCTTTGGGTTGTTGGCAACCGAGTGCCTGACCATGGCCCATCACCATGCCTTTGCATCTAGTGACAGGAAAGCCTTGGGTGACGTCACCAGCTGGGTGGCTCAGAAGGAAGCCATCCTCGGTAGGGATAAAGAGGTCGGTAGGTCACTGTAAGCAGAAGGCAGCTTAGACATTAGCTCCGAGCGATGCTAATTCTGCGGGCTTTTGTCTTTTTTTTTTTTTAAACAGATGGAACTGATTAAAAATATAAGTACTGCGCAACAACCCTATTTATTCACTCGACACGTTCATTTCCTCAACTTCTCAAGGTAAGCCACTTTCCCTGGAACGGTTCGCCCACTCCTTCCTAGCTCCCAGACTCCTCCGAAGGACTCGTGGTTTTACGTGAAACTTCATTCTCCAGGTAGTGCCCGTGCCCTTGGAAGAACCCTTTGCACCCTCCTGTTCTGCTGACCACTTGCTGGCCTGACTCACAGCAACTGCAGAGTGTGTGTGTGTCGGGGCGGGGGGCGAAACGGTACAGACCTTTGCTGAAGCTGACTGCCTCCTCATGCTCTCGGAGCTGTTGATTCCCAGTTCAATCCCAGGGCCCGCCAGTTTGTCAGAGAGCAGGAACTCCATACGAGTGTTGCTATGACACAGGGGTTCTCAACCTCCCTGAAGCCTCAACCCTTTAACGCAGTTCCTCATGGGCTGGTGACCCCCAGCCATGAAATGATTTGCATTGCTACCTCATCACTGTCGTGTTGCTACTGTTAGGAACTGGGCGACCCCTGGGAAAGGGTTGTTTGACACCCCCGAAGGGGTCACGACCCACAGGTTGAGGACCACTGCCACAGCGGGACCAATGTTGGGAATATCTGGAAAGAAATCCCATCTCCTCCCAGATTTTAGATCTTATGAAAGTGTGGTGTTGTTTTTAATGAGAAGTCAGATGATCGGACATTTGGTTTTGTTTCTTTAAAAAAAGGAGACGCGGGTTTTGTATCAGACAGAGGAACCGAGGGGAGGGTATTGGAGCACGAATGTATTTAGGGCTTGGCTTTGTACAGTACAAACCTTGCTAGTACTCAGGGAAGCCGAGCAACAGACCCTTTCTGGGTGAGGGGATTCCACAGGAAGGCACCAGAGCCTCAGATCTGAGTGAATGGACTCTCCAGCCTTACTGGTGGACGCTGACCTGATGACCCCTAGACTGGGCACTGGGGAGGGCTGATTACTCTCAGCTCCTGGCTGCCCCAGATGTGAGGCTTCAAAGGACTGTCCTGCCAGGCAGCAGACCTGTGCAAATTAAGTGTGGAAAGAACCAAGTGTCAGCAAAGCAGGTTCTTACACAGAGAAGAGGAACTGGTTGCCTTATCTTTCAAAGCAAGTGTCCCCTCAGCCCAGCCCCAGGGTCCACCCCTCCCCTGGGGCAGTGTCACCGAGAAGCATGGAGGGTGCCTCCCATCACAAGGGGCTTATGACTGGCTTATTGGTGGTGTGGGCCCAGCCTGCTGCTTCTGTAGACTGGCTCTTACATCATCAGGCATGTTGGCAGTTCCTGGCATTGCATTTTATCATCTGCAGCAACCAGAGCCCCATACCCCTGAAGCTCACTTTTTTAGAATGCCCCCTCTGTGCCCATCCCTGTCCCCCACCTCCAGCCTCATGCAAGTAACTCTTTCACTTCATAGGGGACCGTTTGTACAACCCAGACAAATTGGACAGTGACACATTTGCATAATTAACCCAGGGCACCATAAAGCTCTAATGGGAAGTCAAGGCTGATAAGGTCTTAATTGGTTTCGCTGTCGTAGCCTCTGCCATCAAATATGTGCCTACGAGCTCAATCTCCATGAAAGGCCTTTTAGGGGCACCCACAGCTACAGGAATTATGTTGACCTGCTTCTCGCAACATCCAGGTGTCAAGCGTGGCCTGTCTGCCAGCCAAAATGCTGGGCAAGTCATTTCACCGCCTGGGCTCCGAGGTGTCACACCCATCAGTGTGAAAGAGGCATGGTGCCTGCCCACTTCAACTTCATCTGCTTCCCCTCCAGGGGCCTGGAGAGCAATATGGTTATGGCAGTGAGACATGTCCAGTGTGAAGAAGCTGGACCCTCCCTGTTAGAAGCAGAAGTAGGGGAGGGGGGGTGGGGATGAGTCAGCCTTGGACACATGAAGGCGGGGCATTCGGCAGGAGCCAAGGCCTCCTCTCAGGAAGGAACTGAAAGGATTCTAGGGGAGGGGGCGCAGCTTGGAGCTGGGACCCTGCAGGAAAGGACAGTCCTCAAAGGGCATTAGACAGAGAAGGGTTGCCCTGGTCATCCAGCTGGCCTCTCTGACAGCCTCTGCCTCTCTCCCACCCCACGCTGTAGGTAACATTACGGCACATCACGTACCATGCAGAACATACATTGCAAGGCATTTGTAACCTCACAGGACAGGACTCAACTGCCGACAAGAAGGTCCCAATCGGGGTTCCTCTGACCCTTATTCACTCGCATTCACTTAACCATGAAAACAGCAAGATTAACAGTGAGTAGCCTCAGATTGTCGAGGATCAGACAGTACAACCCTCAGTATGGTTTACACCTTAGCATAAGGAGCGCAAACATCCTCATGACTGTACCCATAGTACAACATCATGATAAACAGAGAACGCCACACTTTTCCAAAATGTAATTAATTGGATCCATAATTAACACCCACGGAAGCAGTGGTCGAGAAATCAAATGATCTACAACCTTGGACAAATTGGGTGCAAAAGCTCTCTTTAAATTGCTGGAAGGCACAGCGGTCACCATGAGGACTCAGGTGAGCCCACCCTGGGTCATGGTCTTTTCAGTCTCCTGGTCTATCTGTGGAAGCTGGGCTGTGAATAAAGAAGAACAGCCAGATGCGGATGTAATACAGCTCCGGGAAAATGTTACAATGAAGGCTCCGGGTCAGATAGGCTTGGACATGTTCTAAAGAAAATGTGTTCCCCGCACATTCTGAAACCCCTCATCTTCTAGATCAGATGCCTTTACTCAAGTTTCTCCGGTCAGTGGAGGACTACAGACAAGTTTTCTCCAATAACAAGGCGAGTGTGTCTTGTTCGAGGGCCTTCGGACGTCAGATCCATTCAAAAGAGTGGCTTCTGTGACAGTCTCATGGGCCGGTGAAATCTAAGGCAGAGAGATCTGCTCAGGTTATCGTGACTCCTCCTTGGACATTGAAAGGAACAAACTTTCTAGACTTTCTTAAAGAACACAGGATGATCACAGGAGCAACAGTTTAGGAAAACCAAAAGCTTCCTTTGTGAGAAAAAGGTCAGGAAGGTTGTACCAAGGAAACTTTGTCTATGTTCCATTGACCTGCTCATTCTTCAAAAGTAGTCAGAGTTGTCCTGTAAGAATTTGTGGACCTACTCATGAAACGCACAGCCCTGACTTGGCCCTTCAGACTTCTTCTGCTCCTCAAACCTATATGACATTTAACAGGGACCCAGTTTGAAACCCCTCAGGGACACCATACCGGCACTCCTGTTCCCACGTGGTGACATCAGAGGTCTCAGAACTCTTCCAGAGAGGGTCAGAGGGGTTGACGCGTGGCCTAAAGGGAGACCGTTTCAAGAAATAAGAAATCTACACTTTTATATTCTTGCCTAATATTGCCATGGATTTGAAGCAATAATTTCTGACTTTTCCTGATAGTTGAATTTTGTAAGTTGGGAAAGAACATGGAATAGGGCCTGGAATGCCAGAAGATTGGACTTGTCTGTGCTGGAAGAAACACAGCCTCCTACTCCCACCACCGGAGAGCAGTGATACCCACAAAAAAAAGGGGGGGGCTGAGCCCCAGTGGCGTAGTGGTTGTGCGCGGGACTGCGGCCCACTGGGACGGAGGTTCAATTCCAGCAGTGGGGCTGGGCCTCCTACTCCCACCACCGGAGAGCAATGATGCCCCACAAAAAAAAAAAAGAAAAGAAAAGAAACACAGCCAGGGTGCTCTTGAAACACACAGAGGGCGTGACTTATCTAGCATCTTTCTAGACATGTTAGTGGAGGGGCCAGTCCCTCTGCGGGACCTCGTGCTTAGGACAGTGGAAGGACAGTGGACTAAAGGGAAGGCCCTCGGGGAAATGGAGGCTGTGACGATGAGCTGAAATGTAGCAAGGATTATCTGGTGACACAGTACGGTGGGCAGGAAACAGGGAGGTCACAAGCCTGGGGGTGCAGAGTCGCATGGATCCATGGTCCCTGGGATGTGGCAAGATACCGACAGGGCCCAGATTGGCTCCCAGGCTCAGCAGCCCACAAGAGGCCACCCCTGAAGACAGGCTTAGTGTCTAGCAAGCGGCGAGGATGAAAGGCCGCAGAGAGGCCTCCAGTGTTTCCGTTTCAATAAGGCCACCCCCAAGGGGATCATCATCAGGCTCTGACCTGATCGATAGGTTGGACACTCCTACACATCACCAGAGGTTCAAGTTGGCATAAAACCGGCCACGGCATTTCACAGGAACACTTTGAAGCCTGACCCCGACCGTGGTCTTTTCAAGGACCGCCTACGCAGATCAGCAAAGTCAGACCTGGGATAAGGACGGTGGAAGAATCCCTGTGTGCCATTTATTTCATGATGGTGCTGGTGAAGAACTTTGAACGTGCCATGAATTTAAGAACTATCCTTCTGTGCCGGGTCCTGGCACCCCCAACCTCACTCATCTAGCTCTGTGAAGAATGAATACCTCCTGTCATGAAAGAAATACACTCAGAAGGCTCCTGGAAAGCACAGAGGGGGAGGTGTCATCTAAGATACTCTTGGTATCAAGGGAGGAGGCTAGTCCCTGGGAAAGGACATCCTGGTTGATAACAAACATGAAAGAGAACCAGACCCTCAGCGGCTTGTATTGACCCAGTGGCTGCATCAGTGGTCTCAATCACAGTCACGCTGATGTCAGTGATGCAGGACCTGGAGTTATGTCCTCCTGTTGTTCACGGGGGCCAGGGATCCCTAGGAGAATGAACCGACTAGACATCGCCTCACAGGGACACCAGGAACAGCATTAAGTGTGTGGAAGATATACATCCTGGACAGAGTTGTCCCTGACCACCCTGCCAGTCTCCCTCCTGCGTTTGTCATTTATTGCTGGGCGTGGGGAGAGGCAAAGAGGGCAACGTGCCTGCCATTCTGCAGCCTCTTCCCCCAAACCTCGGCTTTCTGGGAAAGTGTGATCAAAATCTCATCTCAGAGCCCAGGGCTCCACTGCTCTGTGGACTCTACGAGAGGACTCTTAGGGAGGATCGTTCCAAACTGTCTACACGGCCTCCAGTCTCTCTCGCCCGCCTGTGCTCCCGTGCTCCTGCCATCCTTATCTCAGGGGGTGCCTCTCCAGTGCCAGTGCACATAAAAGAGTAACCGAGACATCCCCCTCAAAGCAGGCAGAGGGTGGAAGTGGCAGGAGAAGCCTTCAGACAGACATTTCTTGTTCTGCCCGAAAGGGAAGACCTCAGTACAGGTGGGAACAAATCCTGCCCACCTGTGACATTACTTACACCCGAGCCAGCCCAACCCAGCCTTCATGGTGGTTTCCAAGGCTGAACGTGGGCTTTGCGACTGTGGTCAGGGACAAAGTGAGCCATGTGGGCCAGAAAGCAAGTGTCCCTGGTGGAAGGTTTGGTTCGACCAAGTTAAAATGAGACATACTGAGAACAACGCTCACTGAGAACCAAGCAGCAACGTCGGGGTGGGTGGAGAAAGTGTGAACCAGAGGGAGAGAAGTTCCAGGGTGGGTGACAGCACCCCACGTAACCACGGAGCCCAGTGTCTCATGGTGACCCCTCACATGTGATTGGATAGTCACGGCCCTGTGGACTTTTATTGCTGATCTCCAGAACTAGTTTCAGCTTAGGATATAGGAAGGAGGCATTTCTGCCTAAGTTGTCTTTGTCTCTGGAAGCTCCACTGAAGCCCCTTCGGCGGCAGCAGCACCAGTCACGGCTCCACTGACAAATGGCACATTGGCAAGAAGTTGAAACCCGATCACAGACCCCGGACTCTAAAATGGAAGGGCAAGAGCTACCAGTGCCTCCTATGATGTGGGCCATAACACTTAGGATTTTTTTCAGAAGAAAGTGGGTCATAGATCTTGTTAATTATTTAGGTGATCCTATTTGAGAAAGAATGTCTTTGGCGTTCTGATGAAAGCATACTTAGAAGTCTCACCCAAGGGCTGAGTATGTCGCAAAAGTGACTGGGATGGTGGATGGATTAAGGGTTGAGGGAGCTGGGAGAGGCAGATGCTGGAGAAAATGCACAGAATGATGCAAGTGAGTCTGGGTTGAAAAATTGAGGACCATGAATTTTACGGATTTCTCCTCGTGGTAGAAAATAAAACATTAAAACAACGGTGGGGAATTGGAGAAGATCACCTAGAGGGCTGATTAAAGAGTTGATAAATGTGGTCTGTGACACGTGTCAGCAAAATCAGTCTAAACCCTGCTCATTTAGGATGACTTCAAGGAGAGCTTCTAAACCAGTGGTTCTCAACCTTCTTCATGCTGGGACCCTTTCATACAGTTCCTCATGTGGTTGTGACCCCCCCCCCCCCAACCATAACATTAATTTCATTGCTACCTCATCACTGTCATTTTGCCACTGTTATGAATCAAGTGACCCCCGCGAAAGAGTAATTCAACTCCAAAGGGTCTCAACCCAGAGGTTGAGTACCACTGTTCGAGAACATAACCATGAGGCTGGGGGAAACAAAACATGACCTTGACTTTCTCATCATACCTGTAGGCTCAGCTTAGGATCTTCCATCAGCTGTGAGAACCACATTTCTCTCTCTCTCTCTCTCTCTCTCTCTCTCTCTCTCTCTCTCTCTCTCTCTTTCACACACACACACACACACACACACAAACACACACACGGGAATGCGCACAATGAAGACCAAACGAGACCATATATCATAGAATGAAGGCATGATGTCTCAAGAGGAAAGTGAGAAGAGATGTTTAGCAACACGGACATCAGCAAGGAAGAAAAGCTAAGGGAAGCAACATCGCAACTGAAAGACTTCACACTGTACATGATAGATGAGGGCCAAGCCTGGGTTTTGTGTGGACTGGATCAGAATAAAGTGACCAGACGCCCCGTTTTGGGTGGGACAGTCCCGATTTAAACCATTTTTCCCAAGTCCCGAGGTGTTTTTAAAAAGTCCCGATTTTTAGACAGAATGCACGACAAGTTAAAGAATGGCAGGAGAACAAGAAGGGGACATGACCCTCTACCTGTCCTCTCACCCCCGTCAATGTTGTCCCACTTTACCAGTGTTAAAATCTGGTCACTAAGGGAATGGGCCTGAACTCAAGGTGAGGAATTGCATCTCTGTCGATGATACTTCACTGGCTGGGTTGATATCAGGAGGCTGGGGAGTCTTCTCTTGAGGTTGATCAAGCAAAGGCAGAAGGCTGTGTTTGAGAGAAGGTGGGGCACACTGCAGTCCGACCCCGATCAAGTGGAATCAGCCACAGACAGAAGGTTCTGGTCTGTCAGGGTAGACAGGACTTCTGACCAGAGTAAGATCCGGAGATGGGCCTGGGAGAGGTGCGATGGGGTCAGGGGTGTCTGCTACACTGCCCAGGCCCTGGGTACTATTCTGACGTCAGCTCTCTTGTGGAGGGGAGAAGCCACTCAAATTTTGTGAGAGAGAGAGAGAGAGAGAGAGAGAGAGAGAGAGAGAGAGAGCTGTGAATACAGGAGGCAAGGCAGTCTGTTTAGGCTTGCCTTCTGGAGAGAGGAGATAGGATAGCAGACTCCTCGCTCCTGTGCGAAATTCCTTGAGAGAGGCTGTTACATTGTCTGAAACTTGGCAGTGAATTCTTCAGCCATCACAAACCATCACAATCATTGGAAATTCCTGCTGAACTGGGTGTGGGTGGTAATGGAGGAGTGGGAGTACGTCATGCAGGTTCAGTGGGCCCGATCAGATCCACACATGTATTGTTTTCTGCTGGCAGAGGGCTGTGGCCATCTGGGAAGTCATTCCTCGCAGAGCGTTGGTTTTTACGGCTCGGCTGCCCTGCTAATTGACATGAGTAGCTATTCCTCACACGATCATACAGACCCGGGGTTGTGGTTTCTAAAGCATTCTGCTATTTCTGAGGGCTTCTTTGCATAGGTATTTGGTATGCGTGCTCCATCTTCTGAAGACCTGGCAGTATTACTTTCATTGCTCTTTATCCTACACACGAAAGCCAATTTAATGAAAAGAGGAAGAGCTAGGCAGGATGTAGCCTCGCAGTTCAGCATCCCTGACTCTGAGGATTTACAGTTAGTGGCCCAGCCAGTTATGTGAATGTCACCTTGTGCTACATCTGGGACCTGATAAAATTCAGATTGGCCAGGGGAACCTGATTCACAAGCATAGAATTGTCCATGAGGTGGGGTTTGGGTGTCATCCCATTTCCATTCCTCGGGATTCTTCTGAGCAGAGCTGCACCTCAATGGGAGAGCAGCATCCTCTGAGCGAACCCCTGCCAACAAAGGTGTGTCAGTCCGGGTAGACTAGAGAAACAAATTCATAAGCACCATATGTGTATAAGAAAGAGGCTTAACAAGAGGAATGGAACATTGAGAAAGCATCCCAACCCAGTCCAGTCCAAGGTCATAAGCCCAATGTTAGCCCATAAGTTCGATACCAATCTATAAGCCCTCTTCAGACTCATGAAGCACATGCAATGACACCAGGACAATCATAGGCCAGTGGGTGCAGAGTCTTGTGTATCCAGTGGTGGTAGAAGCATCTCAGTGCTGGCAGGGGCCTCCCCATGGCTCCTCCAGTTTCCAGAGCTCAGGGTCTATCAGGTTGTCAGCTGCAATGTCTCCCAGGGAGTGAGCCTTGTGTCTTGTCAGTAGAGCATCTCGAAGGGACTGAGTGGTGAATCTCTCACCTCCATGCGGGAAATATGACCTGATTTCCGAGAATTCTCAGGAGAAAGCTATGTCCACACAGAGATCTCATTGGCTATCTCCAGGTTGACAGGTTAGACTCCACCCCTACACTCTTAATCCTCAAATTGACACCAGATTGTGTGACTTCCACAAAAGGGCTGGGAGTTGACTCGGGAGTCTAGGGGTGTTGGTTCTCAAAAAACGGAGTGCCACTCACTACCATTAAGTCAAGGCTGACTCCTGCCACTCCCTGGGGGTTTCCGAGACCCTGCCTGTTGGCCGGAGTAGAAAGCCCAGCCTTTCTCTCTAGGAGCTGCTGGCAGTTTTGAACTGCTGGCCATGCAGCTCACAGCCGAATGCAAAACCACCATGCCACCAGGACCCCACAGTGGTGTTGGCAGAGACTTGGAAACGTGCCTGTATGCTCCCAGGCTTTTAGTCCTCCCCTGAGCCTCTCCTGGGGGCCAGGCACTGTGCCCATGAGAGTGGTCCTTGGCTCACAAAGACTTTGAGACTGATGGGCATGACAGAAGCATCTGCCCAGGTCAGACGCCAGAGGTTGGAATAGTGGGGTGGGGACCTGGCACTCCTGGAGGATGTGGCTGGGACTCAGACCTGGCTTCTGAAAGGTGAGCCATCTCTGCGAGGTGGAGAGAGGTGGGTGCAGGGTCCCGCCTGGGACTGTCCACTCCCTCTGAGCTTTTCCTGATGCCGGTGGAACGGATGTCTTGGCGTTCTCAGCAGAAGGTCCAGGTCACAGGGCTATGGGACTCTCCTAGAGGTCTCTCTGGAGCCTACAAGGGCAAGACTTCTACCTAGAGCCTGAAGTGTTCTTCCAGGTCCTTTGTTTTAGAGCCATACAAGGTGAAAAGCAAAGCGTCTGTGGGGGGAACTGCCCAGTTGATTTGTCTTGCCCTGGGAAGACTCGCTCCTGGGCGGGCTACCAATGTGTTTGTCAAAACCAGTTCAGGGGTTTTTAGTCCATTGCATTCCTCATGCCAAGTGTTTGTCTGCTTCCTATCTCTGGAATCTTCTTTCTATGGTGAAGGGCACGGATGCTAGAGTCAGACTGCTTGAATTAAAACCAGGGCTCAGCCGCAGTTACCCATCCACCCCCTGCCTCAGTTTCCCCAGTATGCGAGGGGCCTTCGAGTCTGATGCAACTCACAAGCTCCTCTGTACAACAGAAGGAGACACAGCCCGGTCCTGCACAGCCCTCACCATCTCTGAGGTCTGAGCCCTTCGGTCCATCTGGCCAAGGGCCTTCCTCTGTACTTGACCAAGCACGATGTCCTTCTCCAGGAACTGACTAGTCACTCCTCACAACATGTCCTCAGTATGTCCGACAAAGTTTTTCCATCCTTGCCTCTAAGGAGCACCCTGGCCTTACTTCTTCCAAAGCAGATCAGTTGGTACTTTCAGCCGTCCACGTACTTCCTGCATTCTTCTGCAGCACGACGATTCAAAGGCATAGCGTCTTCTCCAATCTTTCTTAGCCAAGGCCCACCTGTGACATGCAGAGGATGTCCTGGAGAAAACCAGGCTGGAGTCAGTCCTCAGAGTAACATCCCAGAAGTTCTCAACGAGTGTGTCCCAACCCCTAAGGAGGTCAAACAACCCTAAGACCATCAGAAAACACGTATTTCAGATGGTCTTAGGAATGGAGACATCAATCCTCTACCCGTCTCCAGGCAGGTCTGCCCACATGCAGATATGCTGATCTGGTGAGAAAGAAACTATCTCAACCTTTGCACTGATGTCGTTTTTTTTCTTTTTTTTTTTTTGCGGGGGGCGGGGGGATCACTGCCCTCTAATGGGAGTAGGAGGCCCAGCCTTGCTCCTGGAGAGCTGCTGCTGGATTTGAACCACCAAGCCAGTGGGCTGCAGTCCCCCACTCAACCACTACACCACCAGGGCTCAGGCCACTGACGTCGGATTTTTACACACACAGTCACAAAACATAGCAATGGAGTTTACTTTTGTTATATTAACACTGCTACCCATGCTACACCATGCTTTAAGACAAAATTTCATTTGGTCATTAGAAATATTTCACCATCTATAATTACATATTGTGTTTGGGATTCATCACTATGCTTTAATGATTTTCATTTTGTGGCAATGAAAATATATCCTGCCTATCAGATACTTACATGACGATTCATAACAGTAGCAAAATTACAGTTATGAAGTAGCAACTAAAATAATTCTATAGTTGGGGGAGGGGGGTGGTCACCACCACATGAGGAACTGTATTAAAGGGTGGCAGCATTGGGAAGATTGAGAATCACAGCTCTGGAGAGTTCTTGGCTACGAGATAGCCAGTTGCTATAGAATGCCTTGCCTCGAGCAAACTGAATGAGAATAAATACTGTGTCACCAGCAAGACAGCCATAGTTTCTCTGTCAAGTGAAGCATTCCAGCACGGACCTTCCTCCTACATTGGGGACACTGAGTCAGACACCCTTGTCCTCAGTCACCCTACAGTCTAGTAAGGAAGCAAGGCAGAAGTTGACAGGCCTGCCTAGACAAGCACTGCCATGCCTATAGTACTTTGTGTGTATGTCCCAGCGTCTCAGCAGGAACCTAGAGCAGGGTGCAAGATAAGATGCCAATCGGGAACACTGACTTGCTTATTAAATTGTTCCTTGCTTCCTGAGCCTCAAAGGTATGGCATGTATTGGCTCACCCAGCATCAACAGGTGGTAATGACAGCCTGTCTCTCTGTGTGCTAGGTTTGGAGGAGACCAGCCTGTCTATATCAACATCATCAGAGACCCCGTCAACCGGTTCCTATCCAACTATTTTTTCCGTCGGTTTGGAGACTGGAGAGGAGAACAGAACCACATGATCCGCACCCCCAGCATGAGACAGGAGGAGCGCTATCTGGTAAGTCCTGGAACATGACAGAAGGTGGGCACTTCTCTGTTCTGGAGAGCCTTTCCTCAAGATAATTAGTCCTCGTGGCCCCTCCACAGAGGCCTCCTCCTCAGCCTGGATTGAGCTCAGGAAACTCTTCTGTGTAAAGGTTGCTCAGGGGACCCAGACCCAGACTTTTCACTCAATCTCGCTCTCCCGGGTTGATGTTCACTCTGTCCGTCATTGGTGCCAAATTTCAGGGCCCAGAGAAGCAGCAATTTTCTGAGGGACCCTGCAAGCTGTGTTGTGAAGGAGATCGGATGCATTTGGGTAACATCCATCTGTCCTAGGGTCTGTTCTCAGACCTCACTTCATTCTGTTCCCATGGGCATGGGCTTCTGTGTTAGACAGGGTTCTCTAGAGAAACAAAACCAGGAGACTTATGATTTTGGATAGATGATAGATAGATAGATAGATAGATAGATAGATAGATAGATAGATAGATAGATCATATATCTATATGGGTAGATATATATACAACGAGAAGGAATATAACAGCTAAATTAGTCCACTAAGCAGTACAGAGGGCTCAGTTCAACTCACTTCTGTAAAACAGTTAATATACTGGAAGTCCTTCTACTCAGGAAGGCTGTTGAGTCCAAGGTCAAGGAAACAGACAGCTGAGTCTTCTGTAGAGGAATGCAGGCAGTTAACAGACAGCAGGATGAGTCACTAACGGGGTCAGCCAGATGACAGAATCTGACAGTCCCAGCTCCAACTATGTAGACACCAGCTGTGTGGTGGAACAGGTCTTGAAGAAACCTCAAGCTCTTGTGACAGGGTCCATGGGTTAGATGTCTCACAGGCAGTGTCGCTCACAGGTTGAGGCGAAGAAGTAGCTAAGGCAGCCTCACACTGGTCTGATCACCAGAGAGCAAGAAAGAGAGAGGTGGGGATCATGGAGCCATTTATCTCTTTGCCCTCCAAACTGTGACTTATTAATCCCGCGTGTTCTTGTTGGCCAGGCTAGCACAATAAAGCTACCTGTCACAGCTTCCCACATGAATCTCCCTGGAGATTCAGATCAGAGATGGTACATGCCACTGGCTGCCTCCACAAGGTCACTGCAGAACTGCTGGAAGCCAGGTCACCAACTTCCAGGACAGTGCCCCTCCCATGGCAGCATCCAGAGCTGCACTACCGGGGAATTTTCCGGGACCCTCAGCTCCAAAGGGATGGTATTTAGGGCCCCAGTCAAAAATTCTACAGGCAGGGGAGTCATTGGGAAAGATGGGCGGCGGAGTTAGGCATTCTTCCTCTGGGTGCATGCCCCCTCTCCCTGTGGCCTGCACGCACAGATAGAGGAACCTGAATGTCTGCCACAGCATTTGACAGGGCCTGGCTCTGCCCACTGTGCGTTCTAGAAACTTGGGCTGCAGGACACCAGCCCAGCAAGAACAGAGTGTGGAATCTGTTCCCACTGCTGGAAAGGAGAAGGAGCACAGGCCCCCTGCTGATGGGTCAGGCACTTGCCTAGTAGCCAAAGCCAGACCAATAGCACAGAGATGGAACTTCCGTTACATTTCCTCCTCAGTTTTGAAAACATAGTGGTGTGTATGTGTAGAGCAGGAGCAGTTCAGATGATATCACCTCAGGGTCAACCTCACATCGTAATTTTGTGCCTAGAACTGGCCAGAGTGCAGACATGTGTCCCTTCCCCTGGGGGAAGGGAAAGAGCCTCTCCAACACTCAGGGGCTGAGCCCCAAATGATGGACATAGGCCCAGACAGCAGGAGGGTCCATGTGCTGCTGAAGATCTGCTCTGTAAACCTTCATCAGACCATGTTTTTAGAGAATCCATAGAGATTCAACAGTACTAATTACTCTAACACTGCAGCCAAAATAGCAGGTCATCTAAGAGAACCAGTGGCGATAAAAATGCCAGCCCCCAAAGAAAACAAGATGGAATTCATGCAGCTTGTGGATGAAACTGCATGATCCGGAACACCATTCGATTGTGCAGGACTCACAGCTCTGAGCAGAGAACTGGGGAAGGCTCAAAAAGAACATTGGCCTAGGGTTTTAGATTTGTGGGTCATTTGATAGCTTTAAGCCGAGCTTATGGAAAATGTTTTTACTAACTTATGGAAAACGTTATCACTAACTAGTAGGGATATAGTTACAAAAATTAATCAATTTCTACTGAAAGACTGTTAATAAACAACCCATCGTGTGCAGACTTGAGAAAACTGAGAGTCGATGAAGTGGAAGGTCCGGTGAAGGGTTATGTTGTTAGGTGCTGTCAAGGTGGGCTCGATCCATAGCAACCCTACGTAAAACAGAACAGAACACCAGCCAGCCCTGCGCCATCCTGATAGTGGCTCTTATGTTTGAGCCCATTGATGCAGTCGCTGTGTCGGTCCATCTTGTCAAGGGCCATCCTCTTTCTGGATGCCCCTCTGCTTTACCAAGAATGACATTAATATATGGCCGTGTTAGGAAGAGTTCCCTAGAGAAACAAAACCAGGACACGAGATTATAAATAAATCCATGATATGTAGATAGATTAGATTAGATTAGGTTGATAGAGAGAGAAGGAACATAACAGCTAATTCGTCCACACGGCAGTACAGAGGGTTCAGTTCAGCTCACTTCTGTGGAACAGTTCATATACTGGAAGTCCTTCAACTCACGTGAACTGCCAGGTCCAAGGTCAAGGAAGCAGACAGTGGAGTCCTCCCTCGGGCGAGGCAAGCACAGTCTGCCCACAGGCAGCAAACAGCTTAGGAGCTTAGGGAAGCAGGCCCAGAAGGACTATTGAGGACCATCAATGTGAGGCCACAGGATGCACCAGCCTCAAGCTCAAGTGATGTGTGCACCAACAGCCTGGAGAGACAGGTCTCAAAGGAGCCTCAAGCTCAAGTGACATGATCCACACATTACCTTGCCCCGAGGTAGTGTAGTTCACAGGTTGAGGCAGAGAACTACCTAAAGCAGCAGCGTGCTCTGATCACCAGAGAGCAAGAGGGGGGAGAACAGACCTTGTAGAACCATTTATCTCTTTGCCCTCCAATCAAACTGTGACCTAATTAATCGCACATGTTCCTATTGGCCAGGTTGCCATCATAAACTTAACTTTCACATGGTCCAAGACTCGAACCCAAGTCTTCAATCCCTAATTCGATATTTATTCAAACTGCATAAGGCTTCAGTGGCATATTTTAAAGGGGGATTTTTTTTTTTTTACTACTTTGATTGTCGTTTTTTAAGGGTTAAAACCCCTAATCATTAAGTACCTGTTCAGTTATGGCTATGTTTTCTCATTCAGTGGGAGGTATGAATTCAGACTGCAGACCAACTTCCTAGAGAAATAATGTCTTCGCACATCATCTGCATAGTTTGTATTGGACCTTCATTAACCCACCTCTATGTGCTTTTAAAAACATTCCATTCAATGGAGCACATTTCGCCTAATAAAAATATTGTTTCAAAGTTCCTGACTCCATCGTGGTCCTAGGAAAGCTAGACGTGTGTTACAGTAGAAGCTGCCGGAAAGCCCACACTCTGGAAAGGAAGGAGCCCAGCTCCTCACCTAGAAACGTCGGAGGCGAGGGGAAGTCTGTCTCTCTGCTCTGTCACATGCTTTTGGAAAGCATCTCGTATCGCAGCCTTCACACACACAAAAACACAGACCTTTTCATTGTGAGAGGAGGTAATAGCTTCGGAGGGAATGTTATGGTCGTTGGTTTGGTTTTGCCTTGCTTTTTAAGCTCATAATTCAAATGCACCATCATTGAGTTGATTCCCACACTGGGCTAAGTGCCAGGTCAGCAGTTGGAAACCACCAGCTGTCCCATAGGAGGAAGAGGAGGCTTCCCTGTGGGGGTATGACTGGCTGTTTTCCCCTCAGAAGTAGGTTGCCAGGCCTTTCTTCCTAGTCTTCCTTGGTCTGGAAACTCCAGTGAAAGCTGGGGAGCCACACAACGTCACACCAGCCTTCACAGACAGATGGGAAGTGACAGCGCTTGAGGTGCATGGGTCAGACTGGAACCTGGGTCTCTTGTGTGGGGAGCAAGAATTCTGCCACTGAACCACCCCTGCCCCTTAAGGTTACCATGCCCCCGAACACTTTTAGCTGTAGGCAGTGTGTCCCTGGAAGATATGTCTCGGTGTGTCTCAGGCAGATGGCCTCATCTGACCATTTTTTAGCAAGGGCCCAGGGTGAGGGACAGTCCCCAAGCACCAAGCAACAGAAAGCAGCAGATGGAGAAATCTGGGAGCAGGGCAAGATGAGAGATGTGACCCCTTGGTGATCTGGCCCCGGGCTGACGTGGTGCAAAGGCAGTTTTTCTGGTTCAAAGGAGAGTTTGTTTATGTGGAAGAAGCCAGTCTGCTGCCTTTTTTTTAATAGTCGAAACTTTTTATTCCATCTCCCAGTCCCCTTGGACCCTTGAAAAATAGAATCACCCCCTTTCAGAGCCTGTCCCTGTTTGGGCCAGCCTGGGTGGTCCGCTCTCCGGCTCAAAGAGGGTGGTTGTTTGTGTAGGGATGGGGTGTAAGGGCAGCTGTGCGGACGCCAGGGACCCTGAGCGAGGACCTGCCTGGGGGCAAGGGCCAGGTGAGGGGTGCCACCGAGGCTGGCTGACTGACGTGAGCCCCCAGGAGGCGGGCACAAAAGTCGCAATCCTCTCCTTCCGCGCTCAGCAGGTCCGTGGCTGGCCTGAAACAGAGGTGCTGCTCTGTGTCCTGGATCCTTATCCAGTTGCCAAACACCAGGCAGTTCTGCCCTGGCCCTGAGCCCAGTGGGGCTGCTTAGCATACAGCTGAGCAAGGGCAGGCCTGCCCCTGAGCCAGCTGGGAGATGGAGGCAGGATGTCATGTCCTCATCAGGGGACCAGAGAGATTTTCGAAAGTCCTGGAGCTGGGAAAAGGGGTCACAGGATCTGCAGGTAACCGGTCACCTTGAAAGGAGTCCAGGTGGCAGTGGGGATTGGAGAGTGGGCCACAATTTGTACCTACCAGCTCCTCGGAGGGAACAAGATGAGACTTGCTGCTCCCCTAAGGGATCACAGCCTCGGAGACCGGGCTCTGCAGGAAAAGAGGATGGAATGGAGGGCTCGCAGGCAGGCAGGGAGTGTGGGCTGGAGTTTGCCCATCTGCAGGAAGCCCCCCCCTCTGACGAGCAGGGACAGGCAAGTGCAGGTGTGTTGAGGGTAGGCAGTCAGACCACTCCTGCCCACCCCCTCTTTGACCCTGGGCTTTCTTCCTGAGTGGTGAGGGAAGACGAGATCAGGGTGTGGGCCGAGCTCTTTGTCCCAACCTGCTTACGAAGATACAGATGTCATACCTGTGCTTCCTTGTCACCATCCCCCCAGATTTTCTGGCAGCAACTAGGTCTTCCAGATGTCCCCATGTCTTCACAACCACTCTTCCTGTAAGTTTACCAGAATATACTTTTACAATAAATGGCCACCGCCCTAGGGGAAAGCTGTTTCCCTGGACTCTCACTGCTGGCCCCAGAGGACACCTCGCCTTCAGGCCTGGGAGTTTGGAGCCCTGGCCCGGCTCAGAACCCAGGGCCCTACGCTTGCTTACCTGACTCACAGGCGCAGTGGGTGGGAGGATGAATAGCTGCTGGGGAGGAGCAAGTATTATCGGGGAGTCTGGCCCCAGCGGCAGTCTCTCCATCTGCACCCCCACCCTGCTTCCCCTGCACGGGGAACTATTCCTTCCAAGTCCCCACCCTGTCAACCCCCGTGTGCGAGGCCTGCTTGCCTTGACTCTGACCTCAGCAAGCTGGGTGCGGAAGCCTGCAGCCCAGAGGCCACGTAGCACCTAACCACTGCTCAGGGACAACGTGCCATCAGCGTGAGCTCCTGCCCACCCTCCTAGCCTCCTTACAAGGCGACCCTCCAACTGCAAATCAGGACGGAGGTAGGGGGTGGGGGGGTGGGTCAGGAATTTTCCCCCCGGAAGAAAGCAACCTCTGTGGTCGTTTTTCATTCAGTTTGGCCGGCGAGGGTGGAAAGTAGTGCACGCTTTAAAGGAAAGATGTGTAATTTACAGCTTCTCGATTCATCAAGAATCCAGTGAATCATGTTTGCCCAGTTGGATCCTGGGGAAGGCTGAACACCAGCCAGAAGCAGCAAAGGCTGTCAGAAAGCTGTGCATTCTCATCGCTTGCAGAAGCCGGGACTCGCAGAGCAGGCCCCTCCAGCTTTGGAAGTGTGCGTCTGAGTGGCTCGTGGGTGGAAATTTCCACTCCGTCCTGTGAATGAAACCACCGCCTCGGCCTCACTTCCCAAAGCCAGTGTTTTCCCGGGGAAAGGAGCAGGCATCTGGAAGGGGATTTTCACTCAGGATTTCGGTCAACAGCTATGCTTCCCAAGTTGCCAGTGAGGTGGTTCTGACTCAGGAAGACCACCACCCCCGACCCCCATGTCAGGATAGAACTCAGCTCCCTCCGCAGGGTTTTCAGTGGCTCAGTCTTTGGAAAGAGATCTCCCGGCCTTTCTTGCGTGACCACTTTGGGTGGGTTGAACCTCCAGTCACTCAATTAGTAAGCAAGCAGGTGAGCACTCCCCCGGGATGCCCCGAAAAAAGATAAAACCAACCCCATGGTGTGGACTTGTTTCAGACTCACAGAGAAAACCCTGTTGGGCAGAGTAGAACTTTTGAGACTGCAAACCTTTATGGAAATGGACTGCCTCATCTTTTGCCTGAAGAGCAGGTGGTGGTTGCGAACCCTTCCCCTTTACGTTAGCACCCCCAGGGTGTAACCCACTGGGCCACTTCTGAAAGTACAGTAACAACGTAGCATTCATTCATCTCCAGCTTGTAGCTTGCAGGCAGAGAGAGTGGCGCTGGCCATGTGCACTCGGGCTCCGGTCTCTGCTGACTGTAGCCAGTGACTTCGACCCCTGGGGACTTTACATTCCTCATCTGTACAATGGGACCATAGTGCCAAGATTGCCTACAATCCAGGCTGGTCAGGAGAATCCAAAGAAGTGGTTTGGAACTAGACATCTCCACAGCCCGCGGTGGTATGAATTCATCAGAATTCATTAATCACCTCTGGCTCCACATGACCTGAAGAGCCTGTTTGCCTGCAGACAGAACGCCCTGCTCGGGGAAGATGCAGAGCCTGCTGAGTGCCACAGGCCAGGCTGGGCTCTGACGCAGCAAGCATACCCCCCACTCCCTACCCTGAGGCCCCAGATGGCCTGACTGGACCCAGCCCCTGGGAATTGGTGTCTAGGGCAACTGCCTCCCTTTGTGTTCCCAACACATGGAGACGTGTTTTGGTCCCAGCCTGCTGGCCTACGTTTGTCCCATGGAAACCTGAGCTCGTCAGGTGCTGGCCTGAGAAATCACTGTGCACAATCCTTGTCAGGGGATGGCGGGAGGTCCCCTCAGGGAGCGCCTCAGGGAGCTCAGAGGGCACAGAGCCTCCGTCAGAGGCCTGTCTTTGAACAGATTTGTCCTCAGGGGCGTCCAAAACAGGGCTGACAGCTCTTGTAGGGATCCAAAAACCCTTCTGGGGTTGACCCAAAGTTATCCCTGGATGCCTTGGGCAGAGACGATGGGAATGAGGAGGGAATGGGGGAGAAGAAAAGGAGGAAGAGGAGCCGGAGGAGGAATGGTGATCACGAAGGGAATTTGGAGAGAAGAGGCCTCCCTTCGGTGGCCCAATGGAGCTTTCGGTCTCTGACAGCAAGACTGGCAGTTCGAATCCACCGCCAAGTGCCTTATGAGAAAGGCCTGGTAATCTACATTTGGAAAACTGGCCCTTGGAAGCCCCGTGAGCGCAGTCTACCATACAAGACCACTGGCATTTGCCTTAAACAAAGTTTAAAATATAGGAAGGGGCCAGGCAGAAACGCAAATGACATGGCAAAACCGGGGGAGGGCTGTCACTCCACAGGGACGGGGGCCAGTCTCATGTCACTCCACGCAGACGGGGGCCGGTCTCAAACACTCGGCGTGTAGAAGTGCCAGACACACCGAACAGCAGGGAAGCAGAGCAAGCCAGCTCGGCGAACACAGATCCCCCTGACGCACGTGGGTCAGAACCACCTCACCGGCAGCTGGGTTGAGGGCTCGGTTTGAACAAAATGAGAGCTGCACGCTGGCAGCCCTGTGAGAATAAAATGTGACACACTGAGAGGGGTCACCGAGAGGAGGAGCAGACACCACTGCACCCACTGAGGAAAGTTACAAGTGGTCTAGGTTTGGAGTTCTGCTGACCCAGGAGGTACTGGTGCCCCAGGCGGCCCGAGGCTCTCACCTCCCTGTTCCTGGACCCCACCCTGGACACAGCGCCACCACTCAGGGTCCCTCATCTTCATCTGCAGCTCTCGACTTTCGCTGTAATTCTCCTTCAAACTCCCAAAGACACTCCGCTCTGTGTCCACCTCATGGAGACAGGGGCCTCCCTGTGGGTGAGTGGCTGTGGTCAAGGGGGTGAGGCCCAGGGAGGGGACAGAACATAGCCATGTGAGCAGAAAATGCCCGAGCTCCTGTCCTCTTGGTTCCTGTGACTCGCCACAGATGTATTAAATGACAGTTCCTCTGCCCCGGCCCCTCCCCCTCGGGCTAAGCCAGGTGCTGGCAAACTGTGATTTATTTATTTTTAATTTTTGGAGGTTCTAGGGAGTTTGGGGATTTCCTTGCCCATTCCAGTTGTTGACAAGAGTCCACTTCCTTGTAGGCACAGGATTGGGATCCGACAGCCCCCATTCCCTGCTCCCAGTTTCTCTAGGGGCTGTTGACCCATCCCCCATGCAGGGCCAGGCCAGGTTCCTCTCACCTGACAATTGCTTGACCACCTCGTCTCATTCTTAGCTGCCCTGCAGGGATGGGGACCATCTCAGTGGCAGTGAATTGCATCAACCCAGGCAGGAAACATACTCTGACTTGCAGGTTTCCTGGGACTGGGCCCAGCTAATTAATGCACGATCTCCTTCCACATCCAGCCCTGTAACCATCCCGCCTGCCCTGGCCCGTCTACCCTGTCAGGGGTCACGCCCACAGACTGTCCTGTGGGGACCAGGATGTCAGCATAACATTGCTGTGTTCGGTGCCATATCCCAACCCTCAGTGACTGCGTGTAGCCCAGAACGCAACACTGCCCAGTTCTGCTGTACCCTCACAGCTGTCCCCGTGCCCAAGCTCTTTGATGCAGCCACTGTGTCTGTCTACCTTCTTGCAGGTTGTGACAGTCATGTACTTGATGTCAGTTTCATGATTAGGAATGTAGGGATGGAGTCTAGCCTGTCAATCTGCAGAAAGCCAATGAGGCCTCTGTGTGGGCATGGGTTCCTCCTGAGGATTCGGGGAAGTCTCCAAGTATTTCCCAATTGGAGAAGAGAAACTAGAGACTCCATCTCTTGGAGTCGCTCTACACACAAGACAAGACAAGATGGTGACATGCTGATAGATCCTGACTCCTGGAACCTGTAGGAGCTGGAGAAGCCGTATGGGCTTGCCCTGATGAAACCAAACCTCGGGTCAGAAAAGCCACAGAGAGACCCCTGCCTGCACTCAGATGCTTCTACCACCAATGGATACTGCTGATGGACCCTGAGCCCTGGAAATGGGGAGCCATGGGGAGACCCCTGCCAGCGCTGGGATGCTTCTACTGCACATGCTCCATGAGTCAGAAAGAGACTTTATAGACTGGTATCGGACCTATGGGCTAATATCGGACGTATGACCTTGGACTGGACTGAGTTGGGATGCTTTCTCAATGTTCCATTCCTCTTGTATATAAACCTTTCCCTTCTATTCATATGCGTATCTATGAATTTGTTTCTCTAGTCTACCTGGACTAGCACACGGGCCTTCCTCTTTTTTACCACCCTCTCTCATTACCACACATGATGTCCTTCTCCAGGCACTGGTCTCACCTGGCAACACAGCCAAAGTCAGTAAGACTAAAGTCTCACCCTCCTTGCCTCTAAGGAGCAACCTGGCTATACTTCTTCCAAGATAGATCTGTTTGTCCTTTTAGCAGTCCAGGGTACTTAGAATATTCTCCTCCAGCGCACCCATTCAGATGTATTGATTCTTCTTCAATCTTCCTTATTCAGTGGCCATCTTTCACATGCAGACAAGGCATTGGAGAAGACCATGGCTTGAGTCAAGCACACCTTAATCCTCAGAGTAGCATCCATCCCACCTCCTCCATACTCCAAAGGGATCCTCTTCTGCCGCCATGATGCCACCATGGACTGCTCCCATAGCAGGGACGGTGGGCAAGAACCCTCTGTTGGGATCATGGGCACAGAGGCACTCAGGCTTAACTTGTCCGATCCACAGGAGAGGAGCCCACCTTGGTTCCCACCAGTCTGCTTCCCAGCAGCAGAGGCACGGCATCCTCTCCCTGGTCTGCAGGTTCAAGGGGCCGGTCAGAGATTTTGTTTTTATCTCCTTCCACCAAATAACTCCTCGTCACCCCTCTGCCCATGAATTTATTCCATCACTCGATGCATATTGATTTAGTAATCTGGTGGTATCGTGGCTACTGCAAGGTCAGCGGTTCAAAGCCACCAGCTGCTCCTTGGGAGAAAAACGAGGCTTTCTAGTCCTGTAAAGAGTTACAACCTCCAAAACCCACATGGGGCAGCTCCACCCTGTCCCCTAGTGTTGCTAGGTGTGAATGACCATGAGTTTGGTTTGGGTGTGACAGGCAGAGCCCCTGGGTGGTACCATCGGCTTACACTCAGCTGCTAACTGAAAGCCGGTGACCCGCATCTGAAAAAATAGCCACCGGACACCCTGAGAAGAACAGCTCTCCGTTGACACCGTGGGCCCCTGAGACTGGGGGCAACCTGGTTTGACTGGAGCCAAGAGTTTCAGTTGGCGCTTTGGGATGATGGGTCCAGAAGCCATCATCCAGCAGCTTCCATGGACTGGCGTGTCAGGGTCACCGACCTGAGCTTTCCATAGCAGTCCCCCCAGGAGTAGTAGCCACCCAGGCTCCCAGAGGCCTGCCAGGTGCATCCCACCGGCCACCTGTGGGCTGAGCTCACTTGCCCCTGCTGGGACAGGGGGCCACAGTGCACAGGCCTGAGCCTCAGCCTGCCTACCCACTGGCATTCGCTGATGAGCTTTCAAAAGGAAAAAACTGCTGTGTAGACTCCGTACTCAAAAATACTGCCTGTTCAGGGTGGGGGTGCAGCCAGAGCTCTGGGTAGTTCAAGGCCCTGGAAGGGCAGTGGAGTTCATGAATAACACAGTAATTCTCGCTGGCCCTGGAGACTCTCCGTCATGCCCACTTCCTCAAATAACACTGCTCACCTGCCCTGCCCTCTGTCTACTTGGAAAAAGCCACACCTGCCTTCTCCTAGAAATGTTTCTCTCGGTGAGGCTGTCCTTCGTGCACAGTGTGATGGTGTGAGGCAGGGGTCCGTGGGCAGTGACGCTGTCAGCACTGGAACTCTGTGGCGTCGCCTGCCGTGTTTATTTCTCGCAAGTTGTCCTCCCGTGACAGGATCTTGTGCTGCCTTACCACTTGAACCTCGCTCGTCTTGGGGGGTGAAATATTTGCGTATTTCCTCTCTGACCGGCGTCTACCTTTCCTAGGTTCCAACTGGGCAGGTGTACTGTCCGTACGGGGACTCCTTAAGAGTCTTACACCCTGCCTTCTTTGAGACACCTTTTCCCCAGACACCAAAGAGCGTCTTCTAACTCTGCATGTGAGGTTTCTCTTCAGGGAGTCCGTCCTTCGGGCCACAAAACAGAGAGTGAGCCATTTGATGACTCGGGTGGGTTAGCGTGAGGACATCTTTTATTTTAGGTCGACGATGAATGTAGATCCATTGTCAAAGAATCGCGGTCACCCTTTAGAGTCAGGGCGCTTCATCCACGTGCATATAGATGCGAAGTAAAGAAGTCATGGTTGGCAAGAACCACCCTCTCAACGCAGGCAGGAAATGTTCTTTTTGCTTAAAAAACCCCCACTAAAATCCTCTAGGGACCATCAGGGAGCTTGTTCTTCAAGAACCCCGTGGAGGGGAGAGTCAGATAAAGTGAAAAACGCAGGGTGCCCTCGCATCTGTGTTAGACTCCCACGTTTCCTGCCCCACGCCTGTTTGGGGAGATGTTGCCACAGGGCGCTGTGCCGCTTTTCTGACCTTTGCCCTCCTCCACCCAGCGGTTTCACAGACACCGGGTGCGCGTTCCAAAGGCGGCCTGACCTCCAAATATGTCCTTAAAAATATTTTGCAAAGCCTGAAGACAGGCCGGGCAAGTAAGTGTAAAGCATCTAAGAGATTTATTGACGCCCCGGCTTGGATTCTAATTGCAAGTACTTATGAAAGTGTCAATATTAACATGAAATAGCTGGCAGTTATC
>PVJH01030010.1:0-25625 GCA_004026705.1 Nesogale talazaci
GCCAATCACAAGGTCAGCAGTTCAAGTCCACCAGCCTGCCCTTAGGGGAAAGTTGAAGCGGCCTGCTCGTTTAAATATCTACCAGCTCAGAAAGCCTCGGGTGTAACTCTACTCTGTCTCGTTAGGGTCCACGAGGAGTCAGAATTAACTTGGCAGTGTTTCTTTCCTGCCGAGACACCGTGAGGGTTTGGCGTACATGCTAGGTACTCTCATGAGCCTCTGGAGAAGTCTGGTATTCTCGTGTCATCAGACAGTCTAGTGAGGTGCACCCCCAGCCCAAGTCTTGCCTTTTGCAGACGTGGTTTGCACCCCGATTCGCCAACCCTGTGCACAGGTCAAGAAGGGGCCTGCGAGTTGTGTGTGTCTCATCCATGGCGTGAAGGATCTTCTTTGCCTCTCTTTACTGAGATTCCCCTCATATTCTCCAGCCCACAGGCTTTTTCACTTCTTTGAGTGGTTGCCCTGGAAATTATAATATTTATTTTTGATTCGACAAAACCTATTAGTCCATACCATTAATCTTCCTTTCGTTTTGCTCCCAAATCACCCTTTACATTTCCTTTCGTGAAGACCAGAAGTGGCTTATGCTCTTAGTTTTTATCTGAAAACATCTTATTTTCCCTTTGTTCTGGAGGCATCATTTTCTGGGTAGAGAAGTCTAGGATTGCTGTTTTTTCCCCCAACATATTGAAAATATTCTTTTTTTTTTGTGGGCATCACTGTCTCTGGTGGTTGTGGGGGCTACCCAGTGCCACTCCTGAGAGCCGCTGCTAGATTTGAACCGCCAAGCCTGCGGGCCACAGTCCTGCACTCAACCACTTATGCCACCGGGGCTCAGCCCGAAAATATTATCTAAGATGTGACAAATTGATAATTTATAAATTATCAAGGGTTCATGAGGGAGGGGGGAGGAGGGAGGGGAAAAATGAGATGATATCAAGGGTTCAAGCGGAAAGTAAATGTTTTGAGAATGATGAGGGCAATAAATGTACAAATGTGTTTGACACAATGGATTGTGGTAAGAGTTGTATGAGCCCCCAATGTTTTTTTAAAAAAGAAAATATCATCCAACTGTGTTCTGGTTTCTATAGTTACCGTTCAGAACTCAGTCACTGATTTAACTTAAACACAGGTCATTTATGACTTCTGGCCCACATCTGCCCTACTACTTGTTTTTTGCAAGTAAGGATTTCCTGGGAAACAATCACGATCATTTATTTTTAAATATATATATATTTTTTCCCTTAGGGGGGGCCATCACTGCCCTCTGGTGGGAGTGAGAGGCCTAACCTTGCTCCTGGAGAGCTGCTGCTGGATTTGAACAACCTAGCCAGTGGGCCCCAGTCCTGCACTCAGCCACTATGCCACCGGGGCTCAGCCTATATATATACACATATGTATGTGTGTATGTATATATAGGTTTTGGGGGCATCACTGCCCTCTGGTAGTAGGAGTAGGAGGACCAGCCTTGCTGCTGGAATTGAACCTCCAACCCAGTGGACCACAGTCCCGCACACAACCACTACACCACCGGGGCTCAGCCCATATTTTTCATGACTAATTTTGTATGAGAATGGCAAGATGAAGCAGTTACAACAGAGATCACTTGGACTAGAAAACCTAAAATATTCTTATTTAACACTGTCCAAAAAGCTAACGGACATCTAATCTAACTGTTGCATCTTAGAAATTAATATTTCTGCTCTATGTATAAGTCCCCATCTTTCATTTTCTGCTACCTCTTCAAATGTTGCCTGTCCCATATTGTCTCCTTTTCTTCTGGAATTCTGATCAGATGCATTAGTTCCTATGCCCTGAATTCCTTATGTCTCCTACCCTTTTGCATTTTTTATTGTCCATGTTCTTTTTTAGGTAGTTCCTCTATTTTCCTGCTCTCTCTGCTTCTGTTTAGCTTGGTTTAACCTGCTGATAAAAGCACCCATTGCTGATGAAGACTAGTAATTAGGCTATTTTCATGGGTTTTATATTTTTGTTCTTTTAGCTATTGAGACTATACACAGCAAAACGTACACCAACTCAACAAGCTTTTACATGTGCAATGCAGTGACATCGACCATGGCATACCTTGAATTCTTCTCTTTTCTGAGCTTTTCCTCCCATTAGCAAAAATTAGGAGCCTCCTGAGGTTCCTGCCTAATCTTTCATGTTGCAGTTGTCAAATGGATCTATATGATCCCCCTCTCACTGCCACTGTCAGTGAGCAACGCCATAGGGCAAGATAGAACTGCTGTGGCAGCGTGTATTTGATGTCAATTTCATGATTGGGATGTAGGCGTGGAGTCTAGCCTGTCAATCTGGAGATAGCCAATGAGGCCTTATGTGGGCCCGGCTTTCTGCTGAGAATTCTGGGAAGTCTCGCAGTATTTCCCTGGTGGAGATGAGAGACCATCTTTCCAGTTGAGAGTCCCAATAAATTGTTGGAAGTCCCTCGACTGACAAGACAAAAGGGCAGCGTCCAAGGAACCAGAAGAACCGGAGGAGAAGCCACACAGCCTTACCCTGATGAAGCCGTAAAAGCCACAGACACCCCTGCCAGCGCTGAGATGTTTCTACCACCAATGGTTACTGCTGATGGACCCTGAGTGCTGGAAACGAGGAGCCACGAGGGGACCCCTGCCAGAGCCGGGACTCTGCACCCACTGGCCTGTGACTTCGTGAGTTGGAAGGAGACTTTATAGACTGGTATGGGACATATGGGCTAATATTGGACTTAAGACCTTGTACTGGACTGGGCTGGGATGCTTTCTCAATGTTCCATTCCTCTTGTATATAAACCGTACCCTTATATCCATATGCAGGGAGAATTTGTTCCTCTAGTCTACCCGGACTCACCCAACTGCCCTGTGAGTTTTCTTGACTGTAACTGAATCAGAAGGCCCCATCTTTCTCCCTGGGAGTGGCTGGGAGCTTTGAACTACTGATCTTTGGGATCGCAGCCCACCTCCTAACCACCACGCCAGCAGGGCTCCCTCATCTCAGGTGGATACATTTAATACTGGCATTCTCAAAGGTAAACTAAACTTTGATTGCTTGGCTTTAAGGTTTCGGGGGAGATTTCTTGTTTGAGATGTAATGATTATCTCAGGGCAATAGTTTCAGAGTTTCATCCATCCATCATGTATGGCTTTAGAAGTATCGACTAAAGAATTTTAAATTGTTTGACATTTCTCCACTCGTGATCGGGATTCTTCTAGACTCTTTTTTTGATCAAAAAGTTCAGTAATGATAACATGACAGTAATGACAACAAGACATCATCCAGTTTTTCTGGTCTCATTGCCACCAGGCAGTTGTCCGTGGAGGCCCTCAGGCAAGCATTTCATTTCTTTGTCATATTCCTCACGCTCCTCCTGCCTCTGTTGTTCCTAATGCTCCCTGGCGAGCTCTTAAGACCTCGGCCACTGCACCCTGGATTGGGAGGTAAGCAAGCACTAGCTCAAGTGACCAGATTTTAAGCAGTACCCCATTGACCGGGGGTGGGGGTGGTCTATGATTTACAATTTAGTCTATGTGGAGCAACAAAAATGTTCATAGAATGCAAAAAAAAAGTATTGTAATATATTTAATTTCAAAATGCTACGGGACACGGGACAAATTGTTAAAAAGCGGGATGTCTGGTCACCTTGCTCGGTCAGTTAACTGAGATGTCCCATGAGAACGTGACCCTCGCTCCTCAAACCAGGAAGCCGAATCCCATGAGGTGTGTGGTGGGGAATAAGCTGACATATCAGGGAACCCTTTTGTAAGTCACTGGTTTAATTATAACACACCTCTTAGGCCAATGGAATTTTCACTTACTGACAGTTGTAATAAACATCTCTGTGACCCACCCTCTAACGAGTGCGGTTTCCCCAGTACGTTATAACCCAGAACAGGGTACAGCAGAACCTCGGCACGCAGATTCAGCAGTACTCGACGAGCCTGGATTTCCAGGAGATTTTGCATGGGAGCTCAAACAAAACATTGACCCAACGCACATGAATCTTGTAAACAAGAGCGTTCCTGTTTTAGTCACTAGGCGTTAGTTGGCATTTGTTAGTATGCATTGTTTAAACACTTTACAGCTCTGTTCCAAGTGTTTGGCTATAATTTTCTTAGTTTTTGTAGCTTTTTCTACTGTTTTTGGATTAAAAGCCTGGGTCCTAGCCGAGTTTTTTTGAGAAGAATCACCATGAAAAGGAACTGGTTAACTGTGTTATTGATATTGCTGGTGTTAGTAAACCCTTTCAGGAAAGTTAAAGAAGCGCTAACAGCAGAGCACAATAGACAAAGCCAGCCTGGTTCTTGTGAAAAAAGGCAAAGAAGGGGAAAAAACTTCTGAAAAGCAGCTACTAGTTGATTTTTTTTTCTTTTTTTTTTTTTGGGGGGGGGGCATCACTGCTATCCGGTGGGGGGAGTAGGAGGCCCAGCCCCACTGCTGGAATTGAACCTCCGCCCCAGTGGGCCTCAGTCCCGCGCACAACCACTACGCCACCGGGGCTCAGGCCCTACTAGTTGATTTTATGGAAGGGATTCCCCTTCCAAACAATGACTCTCTGCAGACCTCTCCACATCCGTGTCCACAGACCCAGATCCTCATCCATCTCCAGGTAGGGGCCATGCTGTTGTTGCTACAGACTTTTAAAATGTTGTGTTTCTTATTTAAATTATATTAACTCTAAACCTTTTTATTTTGACATGTCTGTGCAATGTTTTATATCAAAAGGTGAAGTTAGAGTAAAAACTTGGTGGTCGAGAACAGATTCATCCATTTTCACTTATTTCTGACGGGAGAAATCGATCCGGAAGCCCACTGCATTGCTTCTTCTGGAGCGGTCAGTGTCGAGGACCAAGGTCTACTGTACTCCGTCAACAGGACAGCGTTCCCTTCCCTTCGCCCCCTGGTAACCACCAGTAAGCTTTGCTCTCCACCGCTTTCTTTTCACCTAAGTGAAGTCATACAGCAGTTGTCCTTGTTGTGATCACCAGCTCTCACTCGCCACACGTCTTCAAGCTCCACCCACAAGGTGACAGCCATCACAGCTTTATCTTGCTCACTGGCTGCGTACCTGTGCTTTGCATCTTGGCTCTCCACGCGTCCCCTGAAGGACATTTGAGTAGTTCCCATCTTGTTTTGTTTTTCGGCATGTGGAAACCTAACCTTCCAGTCTCCCATGCCGTCAAATGGACTTAGTAGCACCCTTGTCAAAAATCCATTGCCCCGAGATGTGTGTGGGTGTGTCTATTTCTGGACACTCAGCTGTGGTCCACTGGTCTACGTGGCTGTGGCTGTTCCAGCTCCAGGCTGCTTTGATGACTGCAGGTGTGTGGTGCCTGAAAAACAGCAAGTTGGAGACCTTCGTTGTTTACCCTGGTTGTCCGTGGTGGCTTCTTCCCTCATGGAACTGGTGGTTTTGACTATATGCTAGCCCTGGCACTTGATAAATTACTAACCCAGTGGCAGGGTTGGGGCTACTCTGGCAGCAGTCTGAACGAGGGCTGGCTCCCCCCAGTTCATCCTGACGCCTGGGCCACAGCCTTTGAAGGCCTGGACAGAGCAAACTCAAGTGCTGCCCAGTCCACTGTGACTCATAATGATGCCACAGGGAGCGGCGAGTAGAAGTGTCCAATCTGTCTTTTCATTCTTTCCTGGTACTCAGCCTAGTAATTCCTCACTCTGATTAGCTTTTAAAGACCACTATTTTTATAGTTTCTCCTTTTTTGTTGTTATTTTCAGTGGGAAACGGGTTTCAAATATCAAGCCTACCAGGATAAGAAATTTAAGTTCCCTTCTCATTAAAAAAACAAAACAAAAAACAACTCTTACTTCCCCCTTTCATTTTCCCTGTTTTTTTCTTCAGCCACATATTAGATGTCCTGAGCTAAATATCCTATAGTTTTCATTCCCTATTTTCAATTTTGTTGTCTTTTTCTGGATTTGTGAGATGCTTCTTAACTTTACCTTCACACCAGTTTTTTTCCTGTATCAAAGGGGTGTAATTTTCAAGAGCTAGTTCTTTAGTCTATATTTGTTGCTTTTTAAAACTCATTGTTCTTTCATATGGACACAATGCCTCCCCATAGCTGACCATACCCAAGAGAAGGGTTGATTTTGAAGTTACTTCCTTTCTCACAGCCAGTCTGTTTCTGTCTGGGTCCCACCTCCTGTTGGCTCCTTGGTGATGGCTCTAAATATAAGGACAGGGCATTCCGAAACTGTCAGGGACTGTAACATACACAAGATGTGTCGGCTGTTGGGTTTAGTATAATGTTGATCAAATGTTTGTGCACCACCAATTTTCTCTTAAGAGATCCCGAAGGCTAACACGTGAAGATCTTCTTTGAGGCCACCTCCCCACTTCCCAAAGGAAAAGTCCTCGCTCCTCCGTCGTCCTCAGGCTGCCAGTGCTCAGTACACCAGAGGAAGAAAAGGGCTGGCTGGTAGTGCCTGATCTCGCTGTGCCCTCTGCCAAGTCAGGTGTGTGCCAGTCACAAATGCCATCGTTCAATCTCCTTAAAGAAGAAATTCCAAATTCTTATTCTGGGAATGAGCCGCTATTGAAGTTTCCTTAAGATAAATCAATCAGACTTTATATCTTAGATCAGTTGGACAGATACCACTAAAAACGTGTGGAAAATTTTAAAAGTTAATTCATGTATAATTTTGATTTATTTCTCTGTGGCATTTTGAGCTTATCTTGAACAGGAAAAAAAGATTCTAAATTCTCACTTCCAACATTCTTGGAAATTTAAGAGTGGGTGCCTATGTTAACTGCACTACTTATGTCTTTTCCATCCTCTGCCTCACCTCTGTCCCGTGCCAAGCAAGGGCTTCTGAGCCCCAACATGCTTTCCCTTTGCAAACACTCAGAAATAACTTTGTCTCTGTCTCTGTATCCTTGATGTAGTACAGCAGGAAGTTTTTAGAAAGGAAGACAGAATGGCTTAACCGCGATGGTGTAGTGGTTGTGTGCAGGACTGCAGCCCACTGGGTTGGTGGTTCAAATCCAGCAGCAACGCTCCAGGAGCCAAGTTGGGACTCCTACTCCCACCAAAGGGCAGTGATGCCTCCCCCCCCCCCCCCCCCCCCCCCCCCCCCCCCCCAAAAAAAAAAAAAAAGAAAGACAGCTGGAATGTTCCTTAGAAGTAAGCAAGGTAAGATATCACATCACATACTGTGGGTATGTTACCAAGGAAGACCAGTCCCTGGCAAAGGGCATCAAGCTGGTAAAGCAGGAGGTCAGGCAGAATGAAGAAGACAGTCAAGGAGACAGACTGACTCAGCGGTTCCAAGAACGGGCTTCAGCACAACAGTCTCGCACAGAAGGAGCAGGCCGCTTTCATTCTGTTGTAGTGAAGGCTCAGTACTGACTCAATGCACCTAGAAGCCACACATGCCTTCGGATGTCCTTTAGGAACGCTGTAACCAGAGGCGCAGAGCCTTCAGAATTCTCAACAGCATCTCTGGTTGTATTGGGTCAAGTTTCTAGCACGTCCAGAGTGAATCACACACTCATCTAAGAACTATCTGCAAGCGTATAGAGCACAAACTGGGTCCCCCAGAGCAGGTCCCTTCAAAAGCTGTGTATTTATTCCAGCATATCTGCCAATGCCAAAATCATGATGCAGAGAGAACATGGGGCTATCTTTAGGGGAGAGGTAAGGAAAACAGCACACAGTGGTAGTGGTCAGGGGAAATTCTGGCCGAAATGATTGTCATTGCCAGGAGATTATTTATCTATTTGTGAAATCAAACATTAAAAGAAAACATGAGGTGCTCAGACAGCCTAGTGTAGATTATTACCTACATCCACAAGTGACCATGAATATACATTAGGTATCCTTCCTTTCCAAGCCTGTTTCTTGATCTTAAAATTATCATATTGGTTAGGGTTAGGGAAAAAGAAACAAAACCATCACATTATTACTTTAAAGCTTGTTGTACGGCATAAAAATGGATACTCAGTTCCTACTATTTCTCATCTGAGATGGTCTTCAAACTATGCTATTGCTTTCTTTACACATCAGCAGTGTGAGAACGCTTCATCTTTGATTATTGATTTAGAAAATCAGCAGGAAGAAACAGAATAGGCCTAGTGGATAAGATTAGTGATCAAGATAGTTTGGGGCTTAAAAAATATTTGGCAGAAAGAATCCCATGAGCCCAAAGCAGCATTTTGATCATATCACAATGAGTTTATTTTTGGAAAAGAAATAATCCCAGACTATCTCAACATCTTTCAGGTTTTTATAGGCTCAAATGGTTAGGTGTGGGATCACAATAGATGGTAAAATGGGAGAAAAAGAACCAAAATCAAATTCTTAATACTACTACAAGAAACCAAAGGGGACATACATAAATATACCATGTTCATAAAAAGGAATATGTACCATACATATCAATACTTCCCTCCTCCCAATCAATCTGAAAGGAATGACAACAGAGGCCCTGCAGAGAGTAAAGGAAAAATATGCACCAATATTTAAAATAATACCACTGAGCAGGTTTAGAGCTGGGAGGAACTGCTAAGATTATGGCCCTGGATCATCCTTCAGGGCGAAAAATGAACAAACTTACCTCTGTGACTAAACTTTCAGCCAACCACAGACTCGCCTAAAGGTGGACAATGACTCGGAGGGACCAAGCACACCCGCTTGGAAGAGGAGCACTTACCCGGGATGAAGCGGAGAAGGCGGTGAGGGACAAAGAGGGAGGGAGACAGGGAAATGGTGAACACAGGGAAGGGAGGGAATGAGTGATGCCACAGGGTGGGGGCTGCAGTCACAAAACAAAATGTGTCTAAACTGGAATGGAAAACCCATTTGTCCTGTAAACTCCCAACGAAGTCACATTGCAAAACAAAAAACCTCCCTGAGACGATCACCCCACGATGCTCTAACCCTTGAACCAAATCTCTACTGTGAGTTCAGCGTTTAGTGAAATAACAGTGGCAGACACAGTGAAGGCTCTTGCCTGTAAGATATGTATGAGACCAAACGGTCAACCTTTATTCTAAAGCAAAGGTGGGGCAGTAAAGGGGCAGGGAAAGCAGAGAACTGAAGTTGAAACAACCAGGTAAAGGGTGGTGACACTGTGAAAAATGTAGCTGATGCCACTGACCACGAATGGAAAGTGTCTAATGGAAAACTACTTTGCTATGTACACTTTCATCAAAAACACAATACAATTTTATTATAAAAATAATTTTGCCTAGCGTGTATATATCTGATATATGCATGTAACAAGAGGTCATTCAAGTTGTTCACTGAAGATTTTGTTGATCTGGATTGTGGCAGTCATGCACTCGTGTCAATTTCATGACTGGGAGTGTAGGAGTGGAGTCCAGCCTGTCAATCTAGAACTAGCCAATGAGACCTGTGTGTGGGCATGGCTTTCTCTGAGAATTCTGGGAAGTCTCGTGATATTTCCCTCGTGGAGATGAGAGACCATCTCCCCAGTTGTTGGGAGACACTCGACTGACAAGACAAGATGGCAGCATCCGAGGAACTGGAGGAGTCGGAGGAGAAGCCACACAGCCTTACCCTGATGGAACCAGACCTCTGAAGTTGGAAAAGCCACAGAGAGAGCCCTGCCAGTGCTGAGATGCTTCTACCGCCACTGGATACTGCTGACGGGCCCTGATCCCTGGAAACTAGGAGCCATGAGGGGTCCCCTGCCAAAGCTGGGAAGCTTCTACTGCCACTGGACACATAAGACTGCACCCACTGGCCTGTGATTATCCTGGTGTCATTTCACATGCTTCCTGAGTTCGAAGGGGACTTTATAGACTGGTTTAGGGCATGTGGGCTAATAGTGGACTTTTGACCTTGGACTGGACTGGGTTGGGATGCTTTCTCAATGTTTCATTCCTCTTGTGTATAATAAACCTGGCCCTTATATCCACATGCATGTTTATGAGTTTGTTTCTCTAGTATACCCGGACTAACACATGGATCATTTTTTAAAAAGCTTTATTACATTTCACTATTTTCTTTAAAAAAAAAAAACAATACAAAAGCAAACACCATTTTGTAGAATTTCCAAAGAGTTGAACTATACCTGTATGTGCCTAAAAGAATCAATTTCCCCCAAGCCACTGGCTCCCACAAGCCCTAAGAAAGTAACTCTGTCAATGTAGCGTCAGATTTTACAATATCTTTATAAGGTTCAGGATACTGTCTTTAATGTCCATGCTAATCTTCCCTTTCCAGAATTTAAGTTCACCCTCTCTTGTCCTGAGGTATGTTGGTAAGAGGACAAGTATATCTATAATTACAAAGTTGTTGACATCTATAGACAGTTATTAAATCCCACTTTACCATTCCCTCTCCAACTCACTCACTGCCATCCAGGCCATTCCTAACCACTGTGGGCCTACTGGACAGGGTAGAAGTGCCCTGTACGTTCTGAGACTAACTCTTTGTGGGAGTCATGTAGTGGCTGGTGGTTTTGAACTGTCAACCTTGCACAGTAATCTAATGTGCAACCACTATGCCACCAGAACTCCTTTCCCCAACTCGAAACAACCTTATCATCCCTTTGCTTTTTCTTGGTCTGAACTCTCTTTTCAAAAGTTTGAAGTCTCATATATGCAACTACATCCCACTTTAAAAGGGTAAGAAAAAAAGAGTTAAAATCAAAGTCAAGGAGAATAGCCATGAGATGGGTTTAATACGATTGGGTATAATAAGTGAAGACGCGGATAAACTCTCGTTGCAACATTAACTCTACACCTCGGTTCTACTTCGCGCAGTCGACAGGAGATTAATCCTTACCAGGGGACTTTCCTTGCTGTGCGTTGCTTCTTCGCTCTCTGTATCTGGCTGGAGTGGATAAACTCACGTCTTTACTCGCTTTGCTAGCAGACCCCATGTCTGATAGAAGGAACCCCATCTGTTCTGAAGGCAAGATCTTTTCTGAGGGGCTGGTCTGGCATTTTATACTGGCGTCCACCTGAAACATTAAACCCACTCATTATTCTCAGATTGTGCCACAATCATCTCCCCAAAGACACGTCATCAGAGGAGTTCTACAGAGAAGCACAGCCCACCCTCACGACGGCACTCACCACCTCTGATCCCACTGAGTGACCTGCGTGTTTGAGGGGAGGTGTACACTTCCCTACACCCAAGCCGTTCACATGTAGCGGGGTCTAAAACATTTCCTTCCGCTCAGAGGTTGTCCATGAAGCTCACGAGCTGTCCTTTCCATTGTTCATTTTGTGGGTCAAGTGAACCACAGTGTGTTGCTTCTGACGAGGTAAGCACACTGTCACTCTCCACCCCGCCATCCTTTCCTTCCGACGCTCCCTCTTGTCTGAAGTGCGAATGAAGTGCTCCACAAAAGACCCTTGGGTTAGTGTCAACAGGGCATTGGCACTTTATTTCATATTTCATATTCTGGGTCTTAAAGAGGGCCTCAAAATTATAAAACCTGGAGCTACCCTATTTGGGATACTTGAGTTTCTTTCTTGAAGTTTTGCTTTGTTTGTTTTTTGGGCATCACTGCCCTCTGGCGGGAGTGGGAGGCCCAGCCTTGCTCCTGGGAGCCGCTGCTGGGTTTAAACCGCCAAGCCAGTGGGCCGCAGTCCTGCACTCAACCACTACGCCACCGGGGCTCAGGCCGAAGTTTTCAGGTGATAAACATTTATTATAGAATATTTTGTCTTGAAGAATTTAATTGCCAAGAACAAGACTGGGCTTCCTACTCCCACCAGGGCAGTGATGCCACCAAAAAATCAAACAAACAAACAAAAAAAACCCCAAACAAAACAAAAAAAGAATTTAATTGCCAAAAAAGCCCAAACTACTATATAATGAAATGACCTAAAAACAACTTTCAAAAATCGTAGTGTCAAAAAAATATTTACTAAAGGAAATAAAAACATGTAGAAAAAGTATATTTTTTAAGTATGAACTCTAACCTTTTGGGGTAACTGTGAACAAGTAAAGACAAATCCAGGGTTCTTTCCACAAGTGTTTCTAAAACACGATGGACCTCTCTTTTTTAAAAATTTTTTTTGGACCTCTCTTTTGTCTACTGACTTTACACCATATCTTTTTTTTTTTTTTTGGCATCACTGTTCTCCGGTGGTGGGAGTAGGAGGCCCAGCCCCACTGCTGGAATTGAACCTCCGACCCAGTGGGCCGCAGTCCCGCGCACAACCACGACGCCACCGGGGCTCAGCCTTTTACACCATATCTTTTTTTTTTTTTTTTATTTAGGCATCACTGCCCTCAGGTGGTGGGAGTAGGAGGCCCAGCCCCACTGCTGGAATTGAACCTCCATCCCAGTGGGCCGCAGTCCCGCGCACAACCACTACGCCACCGGGGCTCAGCCTTTTACACCATATCTTAACACACAATACACTGTGTCTTAATACTAGGCCTCAAAAAACACAATGGGAAACCTTGAAACATCTGAACCTAAAATTAGTCTGAAAAATGTCTGCCAAAACCTACACTGGGAATCTCAGAGGCAGAATAGATTTTCAGTCCTGTTAGTGGGGGAAAAGATCCAGATTGAACTAGGGAGCAGGAGGAGCTTAAAAGCAAGAAAAAAATAAAAGTAGAAAAAATAGCTTCGTAGCTGAATTGTAAAAAATTGTTTTTAATTTGAATGTACTTTCTGATAAATCATTTTTTTTTGTTTTCATGCTTTCTTAAAAGTCATTTTAGTGGGGGCTCGTACATCCCTTATCGCAACCCAGACACACATATATCGTGCCAAGTATTTCCGCACGCCCGCTGCCATCATCATTCGCTAAAAGTTTGCTTTTCTGCTTGCACCCTTGACATCAGCTTTTGATATTTTATAATTATTATTTTGTCATATCTTACACTGCCTGACGCCTCCCCTCGCCCACTCCTCTGCTGTCCGTCCTCCACATAGGAGGCTATGTGTAGATCCTTGTAATCAGCTCCACCTCCCTACCCCACCTTCCCTCCACCCATCCGGAAACTCCACTCTCACTGCTGGTCCTGAGGGGTTCATCTGGCCTGGATTCCCTGTATGTCCACTTCCCATCTGTCCCGGTGTACCTCCTCTAGTCTAGCTGGATTTGCACGGTGATCTGGGATTATGATAGTTGGGGGGAAGAAGCCTTTAAGAACTAGCAGAAAGTCGTATGTTTCAGCATTACTTCAGTGCACCCTGGCCTGCGTCCTCCCTCAACCCTTCTGTCAGGGGGTGTCCAATTGCCCAAGAGTGGGCCTTAGGTGCCCATCCTGCACTTCCCCTCAATCATAAAGTTGTGCTGATGAAGCACTTTCACTGAATGTTTTCTTAATAAAATGTATTCGTTTTCTCATCTGAGTGCAGCAGTAATGAAAGAGGTAGCTTCTACTTTCTCCTCAAGTCACAGTCAGAGTCCTGTTTCAGGAAATTGTTATTGGTAAGAAAATTCCACAGTATGCTTACAAATTAGAGTTCATGGATATTTTTAAAAAGAAGGTAGGGGGGGCTGAGCCCCGGTGGCGTAGTGGTTGTGCGCGGGACTGCGGCCCACTGGGACGGAGGTTCAATTCCAGCAGTGGGGCTGGGCCTCCTACTCCCACCACCGGAGAGCAGTGATGCCCAAAAAACAAAAAGAAGGTAGGGGGCTGAGCCCCGGTGGCGTAAGGGGTTGAGTGCGGGACTGCGGCCCACGGGCTCGCTGGTCCACATCCAGCGGCGGCTCTCAGGGGTGGCACTGGGTAGCGCCCACGGCCACCAGGGGCAGTGATGCGCCCTCCCCCCCCCCAAAAAAAAAAAAAAAAAAAAGAAGGTACAAAAAGCCATCTCCTTGCTTTCAGGTCACAAATGATGTCTCTCGCATAGACCGCCCCTGCTGCATAGCTGACTATGTGTCAGGTTTACCTAAATCCACCCAAACTTAAGAGGGCAAATGCTCTTAACATGGAAATAAGCCGGTCAGACCTTAACCCAGAGAGTGTGTGGCTGGGGATTAAGGGCGCGATTTTCTCCATCTTTTGTGCACAACCCGCAAGATCTGATTCTTCTGGAGAGCACAGTGAACTGGTGTGGAACACTGAGCAGATCTAGATGAACCGGTCCCGACAGTCTTTAGCAAGAGGGGCGAACGACTTTTAGCCTTATTAGAACGGTTTCTCTGCCCCCTCACCTGGTGTGTGCTGAATGGGAGACCTTCTTGCACAAACACTACTGAAGATGAAGAGGGGTTATGACTTAGCTGGTCCTTCAGTTTGACATGGGCTTGCTGGATGGCTGAAGACTCCTGCATTGTGGTGTTTTCCACAGGCTGGGCTGTGTGGATGGTGTAGATATACTCAGGTGACTGTGGCAGAGAGCAGGTAATTGCTTGTTCTGTTCCGACCACGAAAGACGTGATATCTGAGCCTACAGGGGTCAGTGGCTCCAGCTGGCTAGCCTGACTTGCCGACGACGGGTTGCTGTTGTTTGAATTAGCTAGGATATGCTGGCCTCTGTTAGACTGAGATGTAGGACACTGGTTCTCAACAGGCTCCACCTTGACCATCTCCAACTTAGGGGAGGAATGCAACTCATCTACGATCTGAAAGACAGCCTCTAGGTTTACTTCCGTCTTTTTGTTTTCGTCAGTAGCACTGCAAGACCAGTTAGAAGGCAGAAATTCAACTGGATAGGAGGATTGCATTGGAGCATTCTGGGAAAAGAGAAAATAGGACTGTTTGGATAGAAAATCAAATATGTGATTAAAGCAGAAAGTCACAACATTTAGGCTGAAGAATTCTAAACTTAAAGTCCCATTATAAAAAAAACTTGTTAATATCTACTTAGCATCTATTACATGCCAACCACTACTCTAAGTTTAATATTGGAATGGACCAATCATTCTTAGAATTCAAATTTACGAAGCCACAAAGCAGTGGTACTTGAATACCTACTTGTTGATAAGAATGTTTGCACACAAGTAGCAAGATGAAAACAATCAAAATGTCCATCAGTGAAAAAAAGGCTAAACGTTAATTCATATACACACAGAATACTATGCATCACTACCAACAATGAAATTGTGAGACGCCATCATTTATGATTAAATAAAACACATAATGGGTGGATTTGGAGGTCATTATATTGAGTAAAGTTAGTCAATCACAAAGGACAAATATTATACGAGACCCTGCTATATAATAAAAACTAAGATAAAGGTTATCATGCCAGAAGAAAGTCTTAAGACAGTTGCCAGGGATGGGAGGAAAAGGAGAGGATGTGATGTAACCGGACAGAGGGTGGACAGGGGTTAGATAACACCCAGCAAAAGGAGATCAGGGAAGAATGTGGGTGCAGGGCAAGCTAATGGAAGCACTGATAAATGAATAAAGTTGTAGGTAGGATACAAAAAGAATGACGTGACAAACTCTCACCAAAATCACAACAAAAGCTTTTCTAAAAGAATATTTATATGCCAAATCTTCATAAAGGTTGATAGATAAAAAACCATGACCTGCAGATGTCATATACTGGTTTAGGTACGTAAGCATTAGTAAGATAATTTCAAAAGTCCGCCAATGCTTCTACCGATTCTGGGAAGGTTGTTTTTTTTTAAAAAAAATTTTTTTTAAATAAGGCATCACTGCCCTCAGGTGGTGGGAGTAGGAGGCCCAGCCTTTGCTCCTGGGAGCTGGAATTGAACCTCCAACCCAGTGGGCCGCAGTCCCGCGCACAACCACTACGCCACCGGGGCTCAGCCCGCAGGGAAGGTTTTGATATAGCGTTTCAAATGATCTGGAAATAATGGATGGAACATCGAATGTCCTTTGGTTCCTGCACGTGTGCGTTTTTAATTATAAAGTGTGTTTTTAATTATAATAAGAGGATAGATTAAAAATAGCTGTCATTTGTAGATTTAAGTTATAGTCTCTATGTAAGTTATAGTCTCTATGCAGAGTGTTTTACAGAGTAGGCATTCAATAAATGTTTATTGATGAGTGAACGATCTCAAACTGTGAACATAAAACACAGAAGAATCATGATTAAATAAAACACATCATGAGGTTTGGGTGCCAAATGCACAACTTTGCACAGAGTAGGTGGTTCAATAAATTTTACTATCTCAGGTTATAACATGAAAGCACAGAAGAGTTTTGATGAAAGAAAACCCCATCAGGGTTGCCAAATGGACTACAAAGATGTGTCAATGACATCCAGAAGGCCAAACACGGCCGCCTCAAATGGTGCCAGCACCAAAGTACCACACTTGACACTTTATTGAGCTTTAACAAGGTGTCAAGGACATGCGAGGTGCTATCGGTATGATTTAATTCTCACTAGAGCCCAATGGAATAGGAAGCTCTCCACTTCCAAATCAAGAAACTGGGGTGCAGAGAAATTTTACAGAGTATCCAAAGTTACAGGAAGCAACTGGCAGAGTCTGGTTTCAAATCCAAGTTTGCCAGACTGCTCTTCACGATTATACGACATTAACCATTCACCTCGTCACTTTACACTCCAACTGAGTTAGGTGCATTTATTTCCAGAATGACACCTCAATTACCACCCCCTCATTCTAATACTTTATAAGGGGGTGCCAAAAACACATCCCAAAACGGAATTGTGCTTAGATGGGGCAGAGCTTTCACAGTACCCATTCTTCCTGCCAGGCAAGCATCGAGCGACTCACTGAGGCAGTGCACCCCCAGTGGCGTGCCTTTATGAGTCGGGTCCAGGCTTCCCAAACAGATGGTGGGGTTTGCCTTCAGAGCCCTGGGACAAAGCGCATCACACATCGGGATGCTAACAGCACGGCCGGCCTTTGGAGACCAACAGGCAGACGCTCGCTCCAGGGGAGAAAGAGGAGGCTCTTTCCTGGTGTCAAGGTTTGTGGCTTTGGAAGCCCACCCGGCAGCCCCTCCTGTCCTGTAAGCATGCTGTGAGTTGAAATGGACTCAGTGGTGGAGTTTGAATTACGAGGCTTTATGATAAACTGATACTAAAAATCCCTTGATGTGAGCCTATGCTCTTCTCTTCTCTGGTTGGTTAATGTGCCAACTTGGCCAGGCTATGATTCTCAGGGATTCACCAGACACCATCTAGCGATTTTCCATTTTGTGATTTGATGATGCGTGCAATCAATCAATTAAAATGAAAGTTTCCTTGGGGCTGTGGCTTGCCTCCATCAGAGACACCATGGGTTCTGATGGAAGTCAGAGAGCTCATCTGCCCCGCACGATAGTAGTCTTTTATTGTCAGTATCATTATACATCCAATCTTTGACTGTGGGAATTGACCTGAGAATAACATCATCAAATTACACATTGCAGTGCTGTATATACCACTAATGGTGATAACATGTCCCCAAAGAATGGACAGATGTTAGCACAGATCAAAGCAGACCAAATCCAGTGTCGCTGAGTCAACTCTGACTCTTCTGACTCGGAGTGCCTTGACAGCTAGGATTTCCCAAATGGTAAATCTCTACAGGGGTGGGCTGAGCCCCGGTGGCGTCGTGGTTGTGCGCGGGACTGCGGCCCACTGGGATGGAGGTTCAATTCCAGCTCCACAGGAGCAAAGGCTGGGCCTCCTAGTCCCACCACCTGAGGGCAGTTATGCCCAAAAAACAAAAAAATCTCTACAGGAGCAAAGAGCCTCATTTTCTTCCCTTGGAGCAGCTAACGGGTTTGAACTACCAACTCTGCAGTTAATGGTCCAACACTTAACCACAGTCCCAACAGTTCAAGGTAACTGCAATATGCCCTAAGTCAGAGATCACTTGTATACTCTGATCAATGCTTCACTAGTTTTGCTAAGAAATTCAAAACTAAAACAACTTCCCAGATAAATTTTCTCCAAACAAAGGAATGTTCTTTTGAGAACTTTAAGGGCAAAAATAAAACAACTCTCTTAAGAACCTATGTTATATATATATACACACACACACATACACATATATGTACAAATATACATACATATATATATAAAAGAACTGAAGTTATCCCAGCGAGATGATATCAAAATGCATAATTTTAATCTCCAAGGAGTTATAACATGAAAAAAAGCATGGAATTTAATCTTATCCTAGAAATAGCAGTATAAAATATTTAAATCTAAGCAATGAGTTACTAATGAACAATGACAAGGGATGTAAGACTAATGTTTATAATATGAAGCTTAAGGTTGATTTAATTCCACAATTTTTATATAATTTTTTTCTTCACTTTTAAAAATTTTAAAAAAAGGACTGAGCCCCAGAGGCGTAGTGGTTGTGTGCAGGACTGTGGCCCACTGGCTTGGTGGTTCAAATCCAGCAGCAGCTCTTCAGGAGCAAGGCTGGACTTCCTACTTCTACCAGGGTAGTGATGCCCCCCTCCCCCCCCAAAAAAAAGTTAAACTGTTAAAAAAAAAAAGGTTTGACATGGCTTCATCCAACAGGGAGGGGGGTGCTGGGAGTCAGGGCTGGCTTAAGGACACGACCAGATTGGCAGACGTGCTCACTCGGCGACTCTCTCATCTGGCGACTCACATCGTTTTAAAGTTTATTCAGCACTCCTTTCACCATGGTCTAGAGCCTTTAACAGCCTTGCTCAAGGTAATTTCTGGCATTGGTAGAAATGGTATCTGTGCTGTCTATTTGGTAGTCATAGCAACACTTGAAAATTAGCTAGTATGACTGAGGAACTTAGGTTTTAGTTTTATTTAATTTGAAAAAATTTAACTTTAAATAGCCATGTAATTAATAGCTACTGCATTGGTCCGTTCAGGCCTGGACAAACCCTTAGCGAGCCCTATTAGCTCCTTTTTCAGAAAGGAGAAAACCAAGCCCGTAATCCATCACTTACCTCTAAGGCATTATCATAAATTTCCACTTCGAAATTCTGTAAGGCCAGTAACACTGGCCATCAATCACAGACTGAGCCACTGTTTCAAGACTCACCTGGAAGTAGTTGCAGTGTGCATAGGAAGAGGCGGAGGGCGTGACGCAGCTGCTGAGGGCGTCCACGTGGGTGGAAGGTGAGCAGCACTGAAGCACAGCTGCAACAAGGCACACACAGTCAGGTCACCACGCCCGTCAAGGCCCCACTGGTCCACACATCCCTCCTCCCAGCCCAGCACGGAGAATGCCACGCGCTGGGCTTTGGGAGGCTAATGAAAGGGTGCTTACTACAGTATCGGTTATGTACTGCATTACTCTTAAAATCTGAAAACAAAGTAATATAACCACTTGTTAATAAAGCCATTTTAAAGGGTCAGATCTAGCTTTATCATTTCTTTGGCAACTAAAAATACTTATTTACACTGAAACCACTGACTGTCAAAAACTATCTGAGATTCCAAAATAAGTCTTTTTTTTGGTGGTGGGGGGGGCATCACTGCTCTCCGGTGGTGGGAGGAGGAGGCCCAGCCCCACTGCTGGAATTGAACCCCCGTCCCAGTGGGCCGCAGTCCCGCGCACAATCACGACGCCACCGGGGCTCAGCCCTCAAAATAAGTCTTTTGATCATGTTAACAACGGCATCCATTTGGAGGGGAATGTATTTTAAGGATAAAGTCAAATACTCTCCTATGCAGTAATTTTAGAAAACAATGCATTCGTGGAAATACATGCCAAAATGTTTTAATCATTTAGAAAAGCGGTCAAAAATTGGATTCCATCACTTCTCAGCCTTGTGGCTAAGATCAAGAGTACAAGCTGGATTTGGGGGCCCAGCTCCACCAGGTAGTATCTGTGTAAACTTCGGTTAATAATTGCCACTTGATTTTCACATCCCATTAAAATGGCAATCATGATGGCGTTACCTAATACAATGGCTGTGAGGGATAAGCGAGCTAAGAGACTAAAGAAAACAATAATAAATGTTGGCTCCTTTGATGATAACTAAAGACATGCTCTTCATTTTCCTATGTTCTGTTTACAGAGAGTGAGGGCACCGTGGAACCACGGGGCTCCGCAGAGTGCCCACACGTACACAGGCCGTCTGAGAGACAGGTTGAGTCTCTTCTTTTCACAAAACGCCTCCCCCACATGAACGAGGATCAAGGATGCATCACACCCTGCAGTGAGAGGAGCCTGGCGTGCCGCGTTACCCTCACGGCGGGCAGTTGAAACCAGCAGCCACTCTACGGGGCAGAGAGGGGACTTCCTGCTGCCACACACAGTTACCGTCTCAGAAACTCCTCAGAGCAGGCCTCCCCTGCCCCTGTTGAGCACTTGTTTTAGGGCGGTGGCTTTGTGTGCGCACTCCGTCTTCTTTGGCTATTTTCTGGGCCACTCAGCCCAGCCCCTAGCTTTTGACCCAGTATTTCCTTAAGCTTTTCATTCATCGCTAATTCTAACATTTTTTGAAAACTTTTGTGAACTGGGTTAAGGCTTACAGAGCAGATGATGTGTTTTAATTCGGCAATTCATGCATGTTTTATTTCATCTCACTCATGAAGTCCTTTCAGGGGAAGCCCTCCTCTCCCGCTTCCTCCCGTGCCGCACCTTTGTCCCCGTCCCCCTCCCTGACCCTCCAGGGCTCTGTCCCTGGTGCAATGCCGCCCCGGTCCTCTCAGACGGAGACTGCCTAAGGCGCGTGCGCCTCACTATGGTACGCTATTTTCATTTTACCAAACTGATATCGAGGAGATGACAACCGCTCCTTGTTATAGAATTTCTTTAAATGCCGAGTGTACTCATAAAAAAAATCATGAACATTTCTTTGAAGGTAACTTAGTCTACACACTGGCCACATCCGTTGATGTCTCCCTACGCGTGCATCATTCATCCTGGGCTTTTTCACATGTCGCGGTTCAAAAAGACGTCCTGTTGTTTCTGTGTTTGGGTGGCATCGAGTTGGCTGCGACACGCTGCCGCCACCGGTACAAGAGAACAAAACACGACCAGCCTATGCCACGCTCCCCGCGGTTAAGTGGGAGCCGGTGGCTGCGTGGGGCCACCATATCAATCCATCGTCGAGGGGCTTCCTCCTTTGTGCTCACCTGCTACCTCACCATGCGTGACAGCCTCTCCCAGGGCCTGGTCTCTCCCGAGAACGTGTCCAAGGCCTGAGAGACAAAGTCTCACCATCCTGGCTTCTAAGGAGCCTCGGGCTATACTCTGTCCAGGACAGATTTGTTTGTTCCTGAGGCAGTCCACCATCCTTCCAGCAGTCTTTGCCAACACCATAATGCATCGATTTCTCTTTAATATTTACACGCTTACACATGTACATATTAGAAATACGCATTTTCTCATTCTATCACATGCCATTTACAGCACTAAACTTTGTACACTAAAAGAAAAGCTTGAAATAATGGACAGTATTTTGGTCATATAAAAATATATACGGGGCTGAGCCCCGGTGGCGTAGTGGTTGTGCACGGGACTGCGGCCCACTGGGATGGAAGTTCAATTCCAGCTCATAGGAGCAAAGGCTGGGCCTCCTACTCCCACCACCTGAGGGCAGTGATGCCTAAAAAAATAGATAAATAAAAACAATATATATATATATATATGTGTGTGTGTGTGTGTTTGTGTGTGTTGATACTCTCTGAAGGACATAATTTTCAACAATTCTAATAATTAAGCTAGCTATCACTAAGACTGACACATTCAAGGAGTTGTCATTTCCACTGTAGGTTCCACCTTATACATGAATCTTTGAAGCGATTCACATATAAAATTAAACTATTTTGGATTTGAATTAGATTTCTTAAGAAATTTGAAAGCCTAAATATCCTGGGAAATAAGCTGAATCCCAAAAGCAAAACCCTGTGGTCTGCTGGCGTTTCCCTAACAACACGCGGGAAACGGGGCTTTTGCTCGGGTCACACACAGAAAACCCTGTGGCGACGGTCTGACTCAGACTCACAAGGGTCGCCACCCATCCCCATCTCTTCCTGGGACCTGGAGTTTCTAAGAACAGCTAAAGAAACCACAGGCCTCCTTGGCCCACGCGAGCCCTCTGGTGGCTGAAAAAAGGCACCGTGGTTTTCATCCTACCAAAATCCACAGTCTCATTTGACACGGCGTTTCCAAAACTGTAGAGCCTGAGTGGAGCAGATTGCTTGATGCCTCTACCCCAGGGCAGCTGGCGGGTTTGAACTGCCAGCCTTGGAGGTAGCAAATGCCTGACCCACAGCACCGCCAGGTCTCCTTTTCATCCCATCAGCTGCCAAAGGAGCAGTGCTTTGTTACAAAGAACTCAAAGGTGTTACCTTTTAGTTACTGCTAGATTCTGATGTCATTGGTTGCATATTTTGAATAGGTTTTTTTGTGTGTGTGTGGCATCACTGCCCTGGTGGGAATAGGAAGCCCAGCCTTGCTCCTGGAGAGCTGCTGCTGGGTTTGAACCACCAACCCTGTGGGCTACAGTACCGCACACAACCACTAGGCCACCAGGGCTCAGCCTTGAGTATTTTTTAAATGCACTTTAAAATGAAATTTCTGAGAAATCATATAACTAGTATCTATAGTATGAGATGCACTAATATATACTTAGTAGCTGACTCAGTAGCTACGGAAATACAAAGAACATGTGGATGGAATACAACGGAATAAAACTGACCACATTTGTGGCAAAAGAAGAGTAAGTTCAACGTCATCAGTCAAAACACAGCCAGGGGCTAACTTGGGAAGAGACATCAATTGCCCAAGTTCAAGGTGAAGAAAGTTGAAACAAGTCCACAAAAGCAAAAGGACAACTCTAAGTATATTCTACCTGAACTGAGATGCTATATGTGACATATTGAACACTAATGACAGAGATCAGGTGAGGCATAGAATGACATCAAGAATCTCATCCGTGAAAATAATAATTGATCATTTATCGAGGGGTCATGAGGATGGGGGGATGGGAGGATGGGGAAAGGAAGGGGGGAAGAGAAGCTGATATCAAGAGCTCAAGCAGAAAGAAAATGTCTTGAGAATGATGAGGGCCAGAAACGCATAAACATGCTTGACACATGAATGGGTGGATGGACTGTCATGAGTGGGACAAGTCCCCAATAAGATGACTCAAAACAAACAAAAAGAACAGCTCTGACATATTGAGCACTAATGACAGAAGATCAAATGAGTTATGGAATATCATCAAGAATATCATCCATGAAAATAATAGATAATTTACCTGGGGTCATGAGGATTGGGGGAGGCGGGAGGGGAAAAATGAGGAGCTGATACCAAGGGTTCCAGAAGAAAGAACATGTTTTGGAAACGATGATCGCAACATATGCACAAATGTGCTTGATATAACTGATGTATGGATTGTTATAAGAACTGTGAGGGCCCCCAGTAAATTACTTGTATATTTTTAAAAGATGTAACAATCAACTATAATTCAACAAGCTTGAAAATGAAAAGAGAGAATCAAAATGATTATCTGAAGAGATTCTGAGTTGTTCTTTCACATAAATAGCTAAAGTGAAAGGTAGAAATGATGAAAAAAAGCTGAACAAAAGGCAAATTTTTTTTTGGGGGGGGGCATCACTGCCCTCAGGTGGTGGGAGCAGGAGGCCCAGCCTTTGCTTCGGGGAGCTGGAATTGAACCTCCATCCCAGTGGGCCGCAGTTCCACGCACAACCACTACGCCACCGGGGCTCAGGCCCAAAAGGCAAATTAAGAACACGGAGTGTTATAATGAAATGTGCAAAGACCTGGAGTTAGAATCAAAGGAAATAAGACTCTTGGCATTTCTCAAGTGAAAAGGATTGAAGAAAAAGAAATCCGGATGAGTTGTTTTATGAAGGATCCTATGAGCAAAATGCTGAGTGGCACAGAAAATAGCCAAAGAAGACGGAGTGCGCACACAAAGCCACCGCCCTAAAACAAGTGCTCAACCCCCAACCATGTGTGTGGGTAGCACATGATTAGAAACTAATGGTATCACAGGAAGAAGTCTAAGCTCCCTGAGGGTACTGTAGAAAAACAAGGCTTCAGGAACTGAAGGAATGCCCAGCGATATAGTTCAACAAATGGATGCAATGCTGGAGCAGTGCTGGAAGGGATTATTTCTGTATGCCAAGAAGTCTGGAAACGGCTCCCTAGCCAACCCACTTAAAGAGATGTATATTTGTGCACCTTCCCAAGGAAAGATAATCCAGTGGGATGCAGAGATTATTGAAACATATTAACATCACACATAAATGAAATTTTGCTAAAGATGATTCGAAATGGTTGCAGCAGTACATCAAGAGGGAACTGCCGAAAGAGAGAACTGCCAGAACTTCAAGCCAGCCGCAGAAGATGACAAAGAATACGGGGTATCATTGCTGATATCAAATAGAGTTTGTCTGAAAACCAAGACTACCAGAAAGATGCTTTCTACTGCGTCTTACTGACTATGCAAAGGCATTCGAGTTTTAGCTCATAAAATTATATATAGCACATTGTGGAGAATGGGGATTCCAGAATGTTTCATTCTGCTCACGCAGAACCTGTCCACAGAGCAAGAGACCGTTGTGGAACCAGAACAAAGGGACGCCCTTGGGCTACAACCGGGAACTAGGTTGCACTCCTTCTCTGTCCTTATTCCCCCTGGAAGCTGAGCAAAGGGCCTACGAAGGAGGTCTGGGGAGGAGGGCTAAGGCTCCAGCACGGGGAGACCCACAATCTGTGCTGTGCTGGTGACACAAGCTCGCCGAAAGCCACAGGGACTTGGAAGCATTTACTGATGAAGATGAAACTCGACAGACTTCCATGTGGCTTACAACTCAATATAAAGCACACAAAAATCTTTACCAACAAAAATCAAGCCAATAAGCAACATGATAAAGAAAATACTGACATTTGTCGAAGATTCAATTTTTTTTTTTTAACTTGGATCTTCAATTACCTACCAAGAAAGCAGCAGTCATGAAATTAACAAGATTGTGCTGGGGAAACCTGCAGCCGTCCACCTCTCTGAAGCAGGGAAAAACAACCCAAGTGTAAGTGTAAAACTGTCACTCCCACTACGGGCTGGGCAAACAGGCTCAGGTCCTCTCCTGTGGGGTTCAGCACAACGCTTCGATATGAATCTGCTCCAGAAGAGTGCAGTACCAACTGTAACAAAATGCTCAATAATGTCAATGGCTCCAAAAAGAGAAACAGTAACTGTTTTGGTTTTTTTTTTTTTAGTTTTTAGGGCATCACTGCCCTCTGGTGGTGGGAGTAGGAGGCCCAGCCTTTGCCCCTGACAATAACTGTTTTTAAGCAAAGTTACAATATAGTAGCTGTAGTCTAACATCCCCACCTTATGATGGGGCAAATATAATTGTACTCTTGTTATTTTCTTCTGACAGGTGAAGGGAACTTCCTGGCGTATTTTTTTTCCCCAAGCCTCTGGCTAGAAGTTGTGATAAAACCTCACTAATTTAAATGCACTTTGAAGCAATGATAAAGAACTCTTTTTGCTCAATAAAAATGTCTATCTGCCTTGGGAGAATGAATATGTTCTAGTAAACTAATAGCGAATACAACTCAGGTTCACTTGAAAAACAGCTTTTAAGAGATTTTATCCTTTACGTGTAAATTAGTGTTTACATTTTACTAAGACTACTGACAAACACTAACTTATTTAAATATCCCTAACCTATCAGCCCCACTTTATAGAAAATGAAACTAAGGTTCAGTTATGTGAAATAACCCACCATAGGGTAAGGGGAGATAGGAATTATAAGCAGCTCTGTTCCCCAAAGTCCCCACACTGAGCCCCACTCCAGCAGCTGGG
>PVJH01030011.1:0-25312 GCA_004026705.1 Nesogale talazaci
CACACACACACACACACACTTTCATCACACTCACACACTCACCATGACACACTCACACAGCACACACTCACAGGCACTGCCCACCACACTACCCTGGAACCTGCAGTTCACAGAGCAGCCGCAGCTGCGGGCCAGCGCCCGTGACTGGTGGGTGTCTGTGTGCGGGTCCTGTACATGGGCTCCTGGCTGCCCTGGGAGCCCACGTTTCCCACAATGCTTCACTCTCCATCCCGCTGGCTGAAAGCTCAAATCCAGGTCCTGTTGACTGGGGCTGACCTATGACCCGCCACAACAGACCTCCTGAAGCCTGTGTCCCCAGCAGCCTGCTGGAGGTGACAGGCCTGGCCTCCTCCAAGGGGAACATCCACTGCAGGGGCAGGGACACTAGAAGTGGGTGCTCCCCCTCACAGGCTGCTATAACCCCTCTCTTGACCACAGGGCTTCTGGGGGGCAGTGACCCGTCTGCACTCCCATCTTCAGCTCAGAAACACAGACCAGGGCATCCTTTGGCATGCAGATGAGTCACGGGGACCCCCGGGTTCACACGGGCCTGAAAGTAGCCCTAAAATGTAGGGCAGGACCCCACACAGGCTTGACGTGTCCAAGGCAGAGCCCCGAGCGGGGTCAGCTGGAGTCACAGGGTGTGTGGTTACATGGATCCTGGAAAGGCCCTCAGCCCCAAAATATCTCCCCTCTGGGCCCGGAAATCCCTCTGGACCCAGGAGAAGCTCCTGCCCAGGCCCCAAGAGGCAGCTGGCAGCCGGGCTGAAGGCGGTGAAAGACGGGGAGGGTGGGCGCCAGGGCCAGGTGGGCAGTGCTGAAAGCCAGTGAGCCTCCCCTTGCCGGCTGCCAGCCCGTGGCTGCCCGCAGGAGGGGCATCTGCCCTCTCAGAGGTCAGCACCCACAGGGGGGCCCAGCCCCCACACGGGTTGGCTGTGAGCACCTCCTTTCCACCTGCGGCCCACCACCCACCCCCAGGAGAAATGCAGTCACGCCCCACTGTCTCCTTGAGGTGTCCAGGAGGGGGCGGGGGCCCTGAGAGAGGGGCAGCGGGGACCGGAGGGGGAATTAACCAGGTTCCAAAATAGCACGGTCGGTTCTGCCTCCCTTCACCCCGCGCTTGGTCTGACTGCTTCTGCTTTCAGTCTGACTCACGCTGCTGCTGCTGCTGCTGCTGCTGCTGCTACAGGGCGGGGAGCACGGGCCGCCAGACGGACACCCGACAACCACGGCCTGTGACCCGGGGACTCACGGCCGCTCTCGACACTCTGCTCCCCTGCCCTCCCCCCGCAATGGGCTGAACTTCTGAAACAGTCACAGCAATCAAAGTCCAGTCGAGGGGCTCCCTCTTGGGGCCCCATCCAAGGTCTGTCCGGAAGAGGTCTGCTAACCCATAACACCACTTCATGCCTCCTCCCCTGCCCGGGGAACTGGGGTACCTCACACCCCAGGAGGGCCTGCACCCCACCAGGGAAGTCAGAGGGGGTCTTCCTGAAAGTCATGCTCTCCGCCATGTCCCCTGGGGTGGGGGTGCGAGAGCGCTTCAGCCCTTCTTTTCTCCTCCTGAGTGCGGTGGGCTTGGGGAGCAGCAGCTGCGTCTCCCCCTGTAAAAGCACTACCTCCCATCCGTGCGTGCTCCTCCACTTCCACCCTCGCAGGAAGCAGCTGCCTCCTTCCCCCCGCCCTCCGGCCAGGGATGTTTCAGCACAAACCAGCCGTCTGCACCATAACCCTGCCACTCGCCCACCCAGAAGATAAGCAAGTGGGGGTGGGGGTGCTGACCCTGCCCATCCATGGGGAACAGTGCTGCTAAAGAGCAGGGGAGGGAGCCCAGGGGCCGGGGCTGGCGGGCCACCTGCAGCCTGCCCACACCTGGTGGGAAGTGACACCTTGCCAGGGCCCGGCTGTGGGCGGCGGCTGGAGAGATGAGTCAGACTGACAAGGGTGCTTGGCGCAAGGCGCCTGCCCACTGGCCACGCTGGCCGGCCGAGTTGGTGCCTTCTGCCCCCTCTGGCTCCCAAGCCAGGAGGTCTGGCCTGACCTGGACGTCCATCTCTTAACCCCTCCCACTCCCTGCACCCCCCCATAAGGCATGCGATGTGTGGTGTGAGCCTGGGAGGGCGCGTGCGCACAGCAGAAGAGCCAGGGTGGGGGGAGGAGGAAGCCCCTCTCCAGGAAGCAGGTACGGGCAGATGGTGCCTCTGAACACAGGCACACAAGTCAATGGCCTCCTGTTCTCCACAGCCACAGACAGGAGGCCCGGCAGCCTCGGAGGCAGTCACATGGCAGCCACGGGGCTCCCGGTCCCAGAGGGAAGGAGGCAGAGGCACAGCGGAAGAAAAAGGAAGTCCCCACAACCGCTCCATTCAAAGTCCCAGACGCAGGGCGGGGATGTGCCTGGGGGTGGTGGCGACCGCGGTTCCCCAGGCCCGTGTGTGCGTCCTTGTAGGAGAGGATGCCGAAGCAGGGGGCTCGGTCAGGTCAGGATGGGTAGCTGGTGTCTGACGCGCAAGAAGCCCTCATTCGTGCTCGGCCGCGTCTGTCAGGAGCCTGGCTCAGGGCAGTCAACCCAACCCAGCCAGGGAGCTGCTGTCCAGCTCTTCTGACACCGGGACGCGGAGCTAGGCATCTCACAGAACCAGGACTCCAGACCTCTGGGAGGATTTGAACTGCCAACCTGTCGATTCTTCATCAAGCTCTTAACTGGCTGCACCACGTAGGGCAGTGGTTCTCAATGGGTGGGTCTCGACCTCTTGGGGGATTGACGACCCTGTCACCGGGTCACCCGATTCGTAGCAGTAGCAAATGACCCTGATGAAGTAGCATCGGAAATGATCTTATGGCTGGGGGGGTCCCCACCCCATGGGGCACTGTGTGAAAGGGTCGTGGCACGAGGAAGGGTGGCACGAGGACTCCTGACTTAAGGGCTCCTTGCCCTGCGGATGTCTGTTGCACACCCTGGCACCAGCCAGGAACCACCTCCAGTGGGGGTCTGCCAGGGCGGGTGGGGCAGAGGGGGAGCCAACAGGAGCTGTGAGCAGAGAGAGCTTGGCGCCCTGGCTGGGCGTGGGCAGAACAAGAGAAGCTATCAGTCCCAGAGCTGCCCAGCCAAGCACTTCCAACCCCTGGCCTGCCCTGTGCTGAGAACCCCCGTCTCTGCCCCAGCAGGGAGGGTGCCATACCTGACAGCTGCACCTCCGCCACGCACACCCCACTGACACCCCCCCAGCACCCCATCGGCAAAGACGGCCTGGAGCTGGAGAATCAGTGCCCCCCCCCACACACACACACACAGGCTAACTGCAGAGCACGTTCTACTCAGATCCCCACAGGACTTGAGAGTCCCATTGGCCTCTCCCTCCCCTCCCCTGTCCCATTTCTCCAGTGCACGACTAGAGCCCTCAAGGGGAACCCCCCAATGAAACCAGTGCCCGCGCATCCATGTCTCAGCCAGTGGGTCTGAGACCCCAGAATGGGCCAGAAATTGGGCAGCCAATCTGAACATGCAGACAGAAAGGTCCATGCGGGGGGCGGGGGGGGGGGGGTCAGAGAGACACGGAGAGCTGGTCGACCCTATGGGATTGGCCAGGAGGTAAGTGAGAGCCCCAGCCCCGGGGGAGGGCCATCCTGTGAGAGAACTCACTGAGGGTAGAACTTCCACCCTATAGGGAGATGGGGTGGGGGGAGGCCTCGGAAGCAGAGTGAATGTGGGGACAGGAAGCAAAGACATGTGGGGGCTGCAAGTTACAAAGGAGAAACCATCCTGGGGCTGGCGGGGCGGGTGGGGGGGGGAGGGAACGAGGTGACATTAGGAGTCGGGGGGAGTTCGGTTATGGGTGGGAAATGCCAACAAGCTCAGCAGCACTTCCCACCCCATCATTCCCCGCTCCCAGGGGAGCACTATAGAAGCCCTGGCCTGCTCCTGCAGCCAACACAGCTATTAAGTCCCACCCTCGGAACAGCTATTAAATCCCACGCTCAGAACAAGGCGCCGGGGGCACGAAGGGAGGGGGCCGGACCACTCAACAGGAAGGGCATGCACACCGGAGCAGGCAGCTCACCAGACTGTTGGTATGTGAAGCAGCTGGGGTCGTCCCTGGAACGGGAGAGGCGCTCAAGAGAGCGGTGATGGAGCAGGATGTGGACGGAGCAGGAGCCCTGGTGGCAGGGAGGTTCCGTGTTGGGTTGCGGTCCACAAGGACAGCAGTTCGTACCCACTAGCTGCTCCTAGTGTTACAGTCTTGGAAATTCACAGGATGGTTCTAGCCTGTCCCATAAGGTCCTTATGGGAGGACATTAGCTCCACAACAGTGATTTGGGGTTTGGGCTTGAGATGGAGGGAGGGAGGGAGGGAGGGAGGAATGGAGAGGTGGATGGAGGGATGGATGGATGGATGGAGAGATGGACAGAGAGATGGAGGGGTGGATGGAGGGATGGATGGATAGATGGATGGGTGGCGTAGTGGTTGAGTGCGGGACTGCGGTCCACTGGGTTGGTGGTTCAAATCCAGCAGCAGCTCTCCAGGAGCAAGGATGGGCCTCCCACTCCCATCAGAAGGCAGTGATGGCCCCCCCGCCCCCAAAGAAGGACGGATGGATGGATAGATGGATGGTGGGTATCAGAAAGGAGTTCTACACCTCGTGGTCACACAGGCTGGTGTGCTTCTTCCATGTGGGCTTTGTTGCTTCTGAGCTAGATGGATGCTTGTTTGTTTTCAAAGCTTTAAGACCTCAGACACTATATCTTTAGATAGCCAGGCACCATCAGCTTTCTTCACCATTTTTACTTATGCACATATCAGTGATCATATCAGGAAGGTGGGCATGCAATGTGATGATTTTTAGTTCTTTGAAGCCTGATAACTGATCCCTTTCACACCTCTTGGTCACACAAGCTGGTATGCTTCCTCCATGTGGGCTTCTGAGTTAGATGGCTGCTTGTTTACTTTCAAGCCTTTAAGACCCCAGATGCTACATCTTTTGGTAGCCAGGCACCATCAGCTTTCTTCGCCACTTTTGCTTATGCACACATTTGTCTTCAGTGATCGTGTCTGGAAGGTGAGCATCATGGAATGTCAATTTCATAGAAAACTGTGTTCTTGCATTAAGGAAATACTTGAGTGGAGGTCTAATGCCCATCTGCTGCCTTAATACTTATCCTATAAGTATACGCACATAGATCTATTTCCCCATCATATATAAATATATCCACCTATGTACATGCCTGTATTTATACCTCTATAAATACCCTTTACCCCCAGTTCTTTCCTCTATTTCCTTTTATTTTCCTCTTGTCCTACTATCATGCTTGGCCTCTATCTGGGTTTCAGTACTATCTCTCTGTTACATTACTCATGATCAATCCCTATCAAGCCTCTCACACCCACCTTGTCACTGATCTTGAATCGCTTGTTGGGCTGGTCAACACCACCTCCTTTCCTCCACCTCCCCATCTTCCATGTCCCCGCCAGAACCAGACTGTTCCTCCTCCAGACTGTTCATACAGTCTATCTTTTCTAGATAGACCTGCAAAGATAACAATATGTACCCCCAAAAAAACACACCAAACAATCAAGGCATCCTAAGAAGAAGTGATCGAAGGGATTATGGATCAGGCATCGAAGAACTAAAAATTATATCCTTATAAATAAGGGGGAGTACAGATTGGGGACCCAAAGTCCATCAATAGGTGAAGTGACATCCCCTTATAAAGGGGTCACAGGGAGGAGATGAGTCAATCAAGTACAGTGCAGCAACAATGAAATATGCAACTTTCCTCTAGTTCTCAAATGCTTCCTCCCACCCACTATCATGATCCCAATTCTACCAGACAAATCCAGCTAGACCAGGGGCTACGCACTGGAGCTGAAACATGGGGAATTCAGAACCAGTGGTGAGAGTGGTGATACCGGGAGGGTGGCGGGAAGGTGGAGTAGAGAGGAGGAATCAATTGCAAGGATCTACATAGAACCTCTTCCCTGAGGTATGGACAACAGGGAAGTGGGTAAAGGGACACATTGAACAGTGTACGATATGACAAAATAATATTAATCTCTAAATTATTAAGGGTTCATGGACAAGGGGAGGGGGGAGGGGAAATATGGGGAGTTGATGCCAGGGGTCTAAGTTGAAGCAAGATGTTTGGAGAATGATGATGGCAACAGTGTGCAAATGTGGTCTGCACACAACTGATGTATGTACGGATCATGATAAGAGCTGCATGAGCCCCCAATAAAATTATTTTGGGGGGCATCACTGCCCTCAGGTGGTGGGAGTAGGAGGCCCAGCCTTTGCTCCGTGGAGCCGGAATCGAACCTCCATCCAGTGGGCCGCAGTCCCGCGCACACCACTGTGCCACCGGGGCTCAGCCCGAAATTATTTTTTTTAATGCTGGAAAAAAAAATAGAAAGAAGTTCAAGCAGCTGTGTGCAAACAGCTCCCAGTCCAGCTCAGCTTTCCTTTCTCGTTTAACTTACAAACAAGACGTCCGTGACTCATCATCCCTAACTTATCTGTTAGGTAAATCTGTATCTTTGTTTGTCCATATACAAAGTCTGGTCCCCCCTGTGGGTCTCAGCCCCATTATGGGGCAGGGTGGTTCTCTGAAGGATACCACGGGATGTGCCAGGACAGAGGGCATACCCCTGACTCACCACCATCATGGCAGCCCTACCTCCCCTTGGGTCTAGTTCCACCCAGCTCCCAGCCAGAGGACAGAGGCCAGGTGCCAGGGGCAAGAAGAGGCAAGCGGGCAGAAGCTGGGCAGGGGCGCAGGCCAGGACGGCTGAGAAGAGAAAGCCCAGGGCCGAGTGTGGGTATTCAGGGAAGGGGTGAGTATGGACCAGAAAAGGGATGGAGAATCGACGCGCCGACTGTCCCTGGGGCGAGGGGGGAGGACCAATGCCAGAGTGACCAACTGATGAAGCAACAAAGACAGACCCTCTCCCTGCTTGGTCAGCCCCTGAGACTCGCCATTGCCCCACCCCCACCCCAGGCAAGGTCCACACTCCTGAGCGGAGTCTGCAAGAGAGGCGATCGCTTCGCTCTCGCCCCACAACATCATCTGGACCCCAAGATGTCCTGCTCTCCACCCCGCTGCTTCCCCAAAGATTACGCATCCCCATCCACCTTCCTGGGGAGAAAGATGAGGCTCCATAAAGGTGCACGTGCTCTGAGACCCCAGCAGGGTCACTCTGCGTGGGAACTGGTTTGATGGCAGGGGCTTTGGTCCTGCTCCGGTGCCTCTTCCTGCAGGCTGTCCTCCCTGACTTCACTGCCCTCTAGCAGGTCCTTCATCTATCCCAAGCCAGGTTCTCTGCCTGACACGGGACCAGAGGGGAACAAGTTAGTCCTTGTCGTCAAGGTACTCACAGTCCAGTCTAGAAACGCACGTCACTCCCCGATATCCCTAGATGACATGTTCTGCTACACGGCAGTGACTTAATCTATGGTCAACTTGAGGAAGGGGTGGCGGCTGGCCTATCAGGTCGCAGCTTGATGACCTCATCTGGAGGCACCACGAGGATAAAAATCTCCCTAGAGGCAGGACACACTCACTCCCTTCAGGACATTGCTGATGACAAGCCTTGTGGAGCGATGCTGACGCAGCCAGAGCCTGGAGCTGGAGGAGCCACGTGGAGACCCACGCCAGCACTGAGATGCTTCCACCACCACCGGATCCCCAAGACTCTCCACCACGGGCCTGCGGTCTTCCTGCCCTCGGCATCATTGCATGGCTGCGTGAGTCTAAAGAGAAATCCATGGAGTCGTATCGACCTATGAGGTACAATCGGACTCATGACTTGATCTGGACGGGGCGGGGATATTTTCTTAATTGCTCTTTGACATAGCGTTCTCTCTTACACACATGCGCGTGTCCATGACTGTGTCTCTGGTCTACCCAGACTAACACATACAACTTCTACTAGGACCATGACACTAGCACTCGGGCTGCCTGGAACATCGTTCTGTTCTGGGACTGAGCCCCTGCCAGGAGCCATGCCTGAGGGCTTTACCCTGCTTGTGTTCATTTGACCCCTCCCCCCCCCCCCCCCCCCAGGAACACCGTGAAGCAGGGCTGTGGTTGGCGTCATGGCTGTTGCTACCACACACTGACTGTACAAGGCAAGGGCTACGCCAGCCCCAGCACTGGCTGTGGACTTGGCCATTGCGAGCCACGGGGGCTTTCCTGGACTGACTTTGAGAAACAGATCACCAGGCATTTCTTCCTGCTCCCTCTTGTTCTCAGCGCATCACTGGAGTTGGCCCAGCATCGTAGCAACACCCAGCCGTGAGGTACAGAGGCCAGGAGTAAACCCAGCCAAGCGGCCGCCATCTAGTTGCTGAAGCAGTGCCCCCGGGGGTGTCCGGGGCTGTAAGTCTTTACAGGAGCAGGCAGCCTCGTGAGCCTCTGTCTGGAGTGGCTGGTGGATTTGAACTGCTGAGTGTATGCTGGGCAGTCCGGGCATAACGCAGGGGAGGATTCCGCACCGGGCCACACAGTCTCGTGGGAGGTCTCCCTCCCCGCCAGCCAGTCGACGCCGCCACCAACGCAGAGTGACCCTCGAGGACACAGTAGGCCTGCCCACCCTCCCCGGGCTCAGCTGGACGGCTGCCCCCTCTCGTGGCCACCAGAGAGCGCACGGCCCCCTCACCCAGGATGCCTAGCCACCCTACAGGGCAGGATAGAACTGCTCCATCTTCATCATTTCCCCAAAGAGCATTGGGCGGGTTCGAACTGCCCCCCCTTACCCAGTGAGTGGTTAAGCGGCAGCACTGCGGGCCTCCCTGCCGGTGGGGACAGTAGAAATGGCGGAAGATGAGCCCGGCAGAGTGGGGAAGGGCGGAAACCAGGCTCTGAGGTGGAATCTGAGGGGGCTGACTCACTGTGTCCTCCAGTGTCTCTCCCCGCCCTCCACCACCCCCCCCTCAGCCTACCCCAGCATTTCACAGTCTGGGGGTCACTACAAAGGCCCCTTTCCTTTGCGACAAGGGCCACGGTGGCCCTGAAGGAGACAGTCAGGCCTCAGGCCCAGTATGGATAGGGGACAAGGAGGATGGACAGGAGGGTGGGGGTTGGGAAGGGGGAGAGGAGACCTTTCAGCTTAGCCCCACCCTTCAGGATTGGGGCTCTCAGAGTGAGAGACCCCCAGGAGGCTTCTGATGGGCACCTTCCCCGCCTGGGCACACACATCAACAGGGGTGCCCCACCTAGCGCTGGCTGGGGGGCCCTAGGGCGAGCTCCCTTGGCCCCAGGGGTCCCAGCATCAGGCTGGGTTCTTGAGATGGGGTGGCTCAGACTGGCTCCGATGAGAGGCAACAGGAGACCTTGACCCCTTTGCTCTCCAGGGGTGCCCCAGGTCACACGTCCAGGGTAGGTGGAGCAGGGAAACTGAGGCAAGCTGTTCTGCCAGCACCTGCTTGCAAGTCAAGAGCAGTCCTCTCAGGAGCCAGCAGGGACCCGGGGCCTCCCCAGGGGCCCCGAGGGTTAGGGAGACTACACTGAGTGGAGACTGCGCCCCTCACGGCTTGGGGCCAGCGACCGGAGCCCGGGCACCGGGTGGCTCCCCGTCTGTGGAGCGGGGACCGCAGCCCCTGCTCTTGAAGCTCACCGTTGCTGTGAGAGACAAACGTGCCCCTTTGGCACCTCTAACACTGATGGCCCCTTCACCCAGCCGCCCTCACCCTCCTCCTCCCCACGGGGGCCCAGGTGCCAGGCCCTGGCAGGGGTGCTGAGCAGTGGGTGGAGGTGCGGCTTTCGACAGCGCTGGGACCAGGCCCACGCAGGCCGGCGCCGAGGCACACAATAGAGCTGTGTGTGCATCCAGCGTTACCCGGGAGCGGAGCTGGGCAGACTGGCATCTGGGGTCAGGCCAGGAATGTCTCTCTCCCTGGAGAGCCTCCCCACCCCCTCTCGGGCCGCACAGCGCCCTCGCCCCCTGCCTGGGGAGGAGACTGGGAACATGCCCTGGTTGGTGGCGGTCACTGGGGAATTGAGATGCCTGGGTCCAGCGCCCAGCCGGACGGCTCCCTTGTGGGACATTTGGGACGATTACGTAATCTGGGACCCTGCAGCCTCTCCTGTGAGCCAAGAGAAGCTGGACCTGCAGGGGCCAGGAGAAGGTCACACACACACCACACACACACACACACACACACACACACACACACACACACACACCACCATCCAGGACCCCTCACTGCCCTTCCCAGCTTGGCTTCTAAGGCCCCCAGGACTTGTGGGCACCCTGACTGTGCCAGCCTCCACCCCCTCCCTGGGGGGGAAGAGTCACCAGGGCACTGCCATCGGGCAGGCGAGCAGCACCCTCCCCTCCTGGCAGGTCTGCTCCAGCTGGAAAACTACCAGGCGGGTGTCGGGTGCTGACCACAATGCTGTCAATCCCAGCATGGGCCCCAGCGGGACATCCTGCCGGTCGCGACCCTGACTCCTGTGTCCCTCAAGGGCCCCTGAGTGAGAAACAGATGTGAGGCCAGGGAAGAGGGAGAACAGGGCCTGGGGGACATGGAGCACCGGAAAGGAGGACGCAGGCCACCTCCCTCTCCCTTTGAGCAGGGACGCCAGCCACAGAGCTTACGACCTTGCCCCCACCTCCCACTAGCACGCTTGAGCACATGTCCATTGTCTCCCTGATGCCTAGGCTCGACGACACCCACATGTGCTTCCCCACCTCCCCCCAACTGGGGCTGCCACCCACACGCCCAGAAGAGGACACACAAAGTCATGGAACAGCCCCAGGCAGTGGGCACAGGTGGATGGCCAGGCCCTTCCGTCACAGTCCCCTCCGCCTCTGAACATGAACACTGCGTCCTGAGGACCCTGTGGCCCTGTCTCGGGGTGCTTTATCTCGGAGGTACAGGCAGGGTCACCCCCTGTCCAGGGAGAGCACCCTCTGCCCTGAACACAGAGGCTGGGAGAGAGCCCCATGGAGCTGCAGAGCTGTGTCCATCCCGCTCGCTGGGTGACTGAGCAGACTGGGGCTCTGGCGGGGGACCTGTCTCTGTGTAAGGCCGAGCTGGAGGCCAGGGGCCCAGAGCGGGCGTAGCTTGAAGCCAAATCAATCAAGTGGGGAGGGGCATGGGACAAGGGAGAAGAAGAGGGAGTACCCCACACCAGAGAAGCCCCTTTCCCCAAAGGCTGAGTTCTCACCATGTCATTCATCCCTTCCAAGTATCTCTTAAGCACCTGCTAAGCACCAGCATGGAGCCAAGTGTACGCTCCCCCAATCTTAGCCTCTTGCCTGGAGTCTGAGACCGAATAGGGCTTTCCTACAGGTGCCCACCCCCTCCGGCCAGTCTCTGAGGCAGCCCCCTCCAGGTCCCGCACACAGAGGGCTGCTCCCAGGGGCCCCACAGACCCAAGCCCAGATCAGCCCTGCCTCCCAGGGTCTGTGCTGGGTGGGAGATCTGCAGACCATCGGATCCTGAGGAACCTCAGAAGTCACCTCTGGAAGTTCCCAGACTGCGTATGGAGGCAGCAGAAGCCCTCTTCGGGAACCTTGGTGCGTCGGGCATGGGGAGGGAGCAGCTCCATGGAGGTCCCCAGTCTCCGCCCCCACCTCTCCAGGTCAAGTCCTTACACACACATACCGTTGGGTGAATGCCGGCTCACCGCAGCGACCACATAGGACAGGGGAGAACTGGCCCCTGTGGGTTTCCCTGACTGTAATTCTTTACGGGAATAGAAAGCCTCCTCGTTTGTCCATGAAAAGAAGGGGGGATGGACCCATGCATTAGACTCCTGGGCTTCCTGCCTCAGTCCTCAGTCCTCAGTCCCCCCCTCGCTGTGGCATCCACTGTGCTTGGGAGGGAGAGAAAGGCCGGTTCAGAAGCAATCAGTGAATTCAGCCCAGGTCACCCAGCCTCTAAGAGACAGAGTCCGGATTCCACCCGCCGCCACGGGGCCATTTCTGGTGCCTCACTGCAGCCTTCAGAAATATCCCCTGGACGCCTGGGGCCCTGGGTCCAGCCCAGGCTTCCCCCACACAGAGAGGAGTGCAGAAGCCCCCTGCCCCGCGCATACCAGCACGACAACCCCCCCACCCCCAGCTCCCCCACCTGCCACCAGCCCCTCTTGAGAGTCGGAAGAGAACTGCACACTACAGGCTTGTCCACGGCTGATTTGCCCACCAGGTAATAAACCGCCAGACCTTTCTGGCCAGCATGTCTCTGGGTGACCCCCAGCCTCCAGTCTTCCCATTCACAGCCAAGCTTGTTAAGGCCGATGCCAGTACCCAAACCAGACCCAGCACACTGCCATCATGGCACTGCCGACTCGCAGTGACCCCGAGCGGGACAGAGTGGCCCCTGTGGGTTTCTGAGACGATCCCTCTTTTCTTACGGGAGCAGAAGCTGCCTCTCTGGGTTTCTGAGACCTCACATCCTGCCAGGAGTTGACAGTCCCCTCTTCCTCCAGAGGCGTGGCAGGTGGGTTCAAACGGCTGGCCTTGAGGTCGGCACCTCAGTGTAGAGCCTACTGTGCCAGCAGGGCCCCTTCTATCACACTGCTCAATTCTGTGGGCGTTCCACGTGCTCATAATCTGTTGAATCCTCTGGGCAGAACACCGCTCTGCCCACCTTACAGATGAGGACCCGGAGGCTCAGAGAGGCCGGATGCCATCTCCAAGATGACACAGCAAGGGGCAGCAAGGCTAGGACTCCCGCCAGGCAGCCTGGCTCCCCGAGCCTGTGATTCTAAGCCGTGCACCCCTCCCCACCTGTGTGGCCGTAACCACCCAGCCTCTCTCTGGGATTCCCTGAGGGCTGGGCATAGGCGAGCCAACCTGCTGGCACCTGTAGTTCACACTCTCTGCCTATCCCCTGTCTCCTCCCCCACCCCCCAGGAGCTGGGGCTAGAAGGCTGAGAGGGTGGGAAAGTGACCGTCGCCCAGGCATGGCCAGGGTGCCTCCTGCGTGCCTGACTCAAGGGGTAGAGGCTGAAGACTGTCCTTGCTCTCCTGCCAGAGCGTCCAGTGCCCAGAAGTGCCCACAGGGGTCGCCCCTGCCACCCCCGCCCACTTCAGTACTGGCTGCACCAGATGTTGGCAACACTTAGAAACAGGACTAAAAATAGACTCCGGGGTGAGTCAGTGCTAAGAATAAGTGAGCAAACAGCCCTGCAGGAGAGGACACCCTGCCAGGGCCCCCCTCCTCCCACCTTGCACCCCAGCTGGGTCCACCCCCTGGCCTGGAGCTGTGGAGCTCCTCACAGCTCTCGGGGCCGGCCTGGGGCATTAGAGTCCTTTGTGTGGAGAGAGATGCTGGCAGGCCCCTGTCCCCCAATGTACCTCCATCCCCCAGGCAACTGTCCAGTCCCCCCTAAAGCGAGGCTGTGTCACCGGAGCAGGCAGGGGCTGGAGAACAGCTCCCCGCTCCCGGCAGGAAACCAGGAATGTCACCCGCCCTGCTACCGTCCCCTCCTGCCTCCTCCCTGGAGCAGACCACACTGACCCTCGACCCTGACCCTCAGTATAGGTCACTGGGGACTGAGGTCAAAGGTCGGAGCCATAGACTAAAGGGCACTCCCCGAGGGGAGCAAGTCAGCCCTGAGGATGCTGACCCCGTGTCTCCCAGGTCCTCTCCAAGGGACCACGGTATCAGATGCCAGGACGCCTGTGCATCGAGGCACTTTCACTTCCAGCGTCAGACGGTGGCCCTGCCACCACCCCAGGAGAGAGAGAGGCACAGGGTGGGTTCCACCCGCGATCCTGGGAGGAGAGGAGACCCAGGCTCAGAAGATGGAGGTGCGAGGGGACCCTGCAGCGGCTAGGATGCCCCTGTGGCACCCATCAGCGGGGGCCGGACCTTCCAGGAGCCTATGTGTTGGGCACAGCCCCTCTGCCGGCCATGCCCCTCCGGAGTGACCCCTAAGCTCCTGGAAGCCAGAGGGGGGAGGGGGGAAGAGTGGAGCAGAGGCGGGGCCTAGACGGAGCACAAAACGCCTGGAGTCCAGTTCTAGATCCGGCCCAGATAACCTCAGGACTCTGGGAAGGTCATTTCCTCGACTTCACTAGGACCTCCACGTCCTATTCTGGGAAATGGGACTTTCCACACCGAGCCCTGGAGAAACCCTGGGGGTATCTCATGACCGCCGGTGGGAGGGAGACGCACGGCCACAGAGATCCACTATCGGCAGCCCTGAGCGGTCCGCTGACCTCCCTGTGCCGTTTCCTCCTCATCTGCACAGGGGGAGGAGAAAGAACTCCGAGTCCTGCCTTTGGCTAAGCTGTGACAACGACAATGATGATGGCTGAATGGGCCAACACACAAGGTGTCCCAGGCACAGGGCCGGGCACACAGGTGCTCAGAGGTGCCACCTGCCGTGGAGCACGAAGCCCCGGTGTGGTGGTGCTGCCATGAAAGCGCACGCCGCTAACCGGCCATGGCAGCCCACCCGATGACAGATGCACCGGGTCGCTCTGGGGAGGTGGACAGTCCTGGGCGCGCTTCCGGCCGCTCTGTGCCACCCATGAGCTGGACTTTGACTGGACAACAAAGAGCACATGGGGGCGAAGCACAAGGGCAGCGGTTCGATCCCCCCGGGGATTCTGCAGGGGAATAAGGTGGCAGTCTGCGTCCTCAAGCCGGGCAGCCCCACAAAGGTGTGGGGCCACCTGTCCTGTCCTACCTCTTCGGCGCAATTCCACGGTCCTGGGTGTCATCATTAACTCTGTTTACACCATGGGCACTCACCCTTGAGCCTCTGAGCTCTGGAGTCAGTGGCTGGACAGGAACAACCCCACCCACATACACACACAAAATAAAACACCTACAGAAATTGCCTAGAAATTCTCTGTTGATCAGTGCTAAGGTGCTACCCCCTCTTCCCGGCAACACAGACCCATAAACTGGGGTCCTCTGTATAGGATGTGGGGGTTCCCAGCCTTAGGCCAGACCTGGGTCTCATCCTCTGAGGCCTCCCAGGGCACCACCCCTCAGAACAGGGGTTGCCCCCCAGCCGCACCTCCCACGTGACAAATGTCACAGGTTCCTCTGGTCACGCCGCCCACAGCCTCGGGTCACGAGGTGGGTGGCGGGGGGCTCTGCACCCAGGCAGCTGGCTTCCTCGTGACCTTCCCAAGCCCTCCCAGCCTTCTGAACCCAAGATCAAACCCACTGCCGTGGTTATCACTCAGGACCCCCCTGTGGGATGGGGCAGACCGGAAATCCCACAGGGTTTCAGCCCCAAGGCTGTGAATGTCCATGGGAGCCTGCCACGACTCTCTCCCACGGTGGTGGGGCTGGTGGCCCGGAACTTGGACCTTTGGGGGAGCAGTTGAGTCCTTTGAACCACTGCCCACCAGGGCCGAGAGTGACCCCTCCACGTTCTCCATGGTTCTGGCAGCCACGCACGGGCAGCAGTGCCAAGGAGCCCAGGCGCTCAAAGTGAGCATGTCCACTCCACCCGGGCAGAAGCAGGCAAGGCCCCAGGGAGGCCCAAGTCTTGCCCTCCAGCAGAGAGCTAAGCAATGGAAGAATTCTTGCTCAGAGCAGCCCCCAGCCCAGGCTCACCAAAGACAGCTGGGCCGCAGAGGGGAGAAGGTTCTGGAGAGGTCCAGGGGCCCAGGGGAAGGAGTACAAGGACTGGCCTCGGCCCACCCCCAGCCAGGGGAGATGGGCAGAGTTTCCTATCTCTCCTTAGCACCGCCCCTCCCTTCCCGCCTGGCCCTGCAGCCCTGTGCTGACAGACAGCAGCCCACCATGCGAGGTGGACCTTAGCCTCCAGTCTGCACCCAGTTACCCACCCCAGACATGTCCTGTCTCAGGATGCCCTCTTGTCACGCCACCACCAGCCCGAAGCCCTCACCGACCACCCCAGCCCTCTCCCTCCCTCTGCAGGGTCCCACAACCCCAGCCGAGGCCCCGGCCTCACCTAAGATCTGAGCTCTGACTCCTAACCCCCGTGCTAGGTCTGCAAGGAAGGGTGTGCATGCTGTCCCCCGGAATGTCCCAAGGGCGTCCCGTAAACAGCACTGCTGCTGCTGCTAGCGGCTGGCTGTCTGGATCAAGCCGGTCCCTGGTTGGTGGAAACCACAGGCATAACAGAACCAGACTGGATGGAGAGGGGCAGGCCTTTCTTCCCAGTCAGCCTCAGTCTGGACGCCACTGAAATCTGTTCAGCGTCATAGCAACACATCCGTCTCCACAGACAGATGGTGGGGGCGGGAGGTGGGGGAGGGTGAAAGTGAAAGGAATTGAACCCTGTCTCCTGTACGACGAAGAGGCGCGGTGACCTAGTGGTTATGCGTTGGGCTGCTAACATCCAGGTCGGGAGTTTGAAACCACCAGTGACTCTATGGGAGAAAGAAGAGACGTCCAACTCCATAAAGCGTTACAGTCCAGGGGGGCCCTGGTGGCACTCCTTGATAAGCGTCAAGCCACAAACAGCGAGGCCACTGGTTCGAACCCAACTATGGTGCCACTGGAGAAGAACGAGGCAGGTCTGCTCCGGGAAAGACTTAGTGCCTCAGAAACCCTGACCGTAACCCCTGTGAGTTCCAAAGAAGGAGCCCTGGTGGGTTGCAAAGTGGGCTGCGAACCGGGGGTCCGGCAGTTCAAACCCACCAACTGCCCTGAGGGGCAACGATGAGGTTTTGTGCTACTTTAAAATGAGGAGCTGATATCAAGGACTCCAGTAGAAAGAAAATGCTTTGAAAATGACGATGACAACAAATGTGCTCGACACGATAGATGAATGCATGAATTGTGCTGAGAGATGTAAGAGCCCCCCAATGAAAAAAAAAAAGAGTTACACCCACAGGGGCAGTGCTGCCCCGCCTGTGGGTCAGGTCCACTCGGAGGCATAAGTTTGGGTCTCCGGCGAGAGCTCAGGATGCCACCCCAGAACCACGACAGCCTCCAGGCGCTGTGTGAAAAATAATGAATAATAAAAATAACAACTCGCCGCCGTTGCCTCGATGCCGATTTCTTAGGACCCTGTGGGACAGGGCAGAACTGGCCCTGCAGTTTCGAGACTGCAACTCTATGGGAGTGGAAAGCCCCGTCTCGCTCCCTCGGAGTGGCTAATGGTTTCTAACCGCTGACCTCGCTGCCGAGCACAGCCCCCCCTTTGTAACCACCGCACCGCCAGGGTTTCTGGGGTGGGGGGAACGGGGGGACCCGGGGCAGGCGCAGGGGCTCTGTGCTGGGCTGGGACTCTCGGTGTAGCCAGCTGGATGGATGGAGACCGGGCCCTGAGCCGAGAGGGAAAGGCCGGGCTTGCCGCTCCGCTAAGCAGTGCCAGTGGTGGAAATCACAGGGGCCGTTAGCGCTGTGCGTTCTGCAAGGTCACAGTGAGTCTGCACCAGCTCCCAGGCAGGAAGGAGGTTTCTGGAGGAAAAGCCTCCAGTAGCTCTCAAAGTCAGGAGCCCCAAAGTATTTTTTGGCCACAAAGAAAAATAAATTTTGCATTGAAACTGTACACACACACACACACACACACACACACGTGCGCTTGCTTAAAACAGCACCCACTTAAAACAGCACCACCAATACTCCTTAGATACACTGGATGATTCCTGTTTTATTCTTTTTTGGAAAAATAGTCATTGGGATTCCCGAAAGGCATGGCCGGATAAAGGTTCGATGCATGGTCCCCCTGAGCCACAGGTTGAAAGCCATTTCTCTAAGCCTGGCCACTCCCTGCCTGGCCAGCTCCCTCCCGTGATCCTCTACCTCCCGGCCTCTCACGGCCAGCTGGGCCTGTGCCAAGCATTTGGCTGTGCCGCTGTCCCACTTTATCCTCCCTGTCACCCCAGGAAGGGGAAACTGTTAATACGCCCACTTTAGAGGCCAGGGGCTTGAGGTCCGAGGTCACACAGCAGATGGCGCAGACAGAATTCAAATACAGATCTGGATGTGATCTGGGGTCCTTTTTATCACCCCTGCACCATCCTGCCCAGGGGGAAGGGGTCTTCAGGAAACCCTCACCCACCCCCTACCCTTCAACTCCGCCCCCCCAAAGTTCGCTCTACTTCAAAGGCTTATTTTATCGTAATTCTTTAGACGTTGAACACTAGAGAGCCCAAGCCCGATGGGCCGGCCTGGATTTTCTAGGTCTTACCAGGCCCTACCTCCACGGGGCGCAGTCTTATTAGCTTTTCTATGAGTGCTCTCTCCACTAGGGGAAACTGTTTCTATTTTCCTTCTCTGCCGGGTTTCTGCCTTATCCCCGGTCTGGCTTTCAGGGTGTTGACTGAGTGGTTGCGAGGAGGGCACAGAGAGGGCTCTGGGGCAGAGTGTGCAAGCAGCAGCTCCAGCCACCACCCGCCTCCCTCCTCCAGCCGGGCAGAGGGAGGAGCTGGGGTGGGGTCCGGAGGAGCTGTCTGAGGGTCGAGGCCGCCCATGCCACCCAGCTCTTCTCGGACACTCCTGCAGGGCAGTGTGCCTGGGCCCTCTGTGTCTCCACTCGCCCATCTGCGAGCTGGGCATGCGAGCAGGCTTCATTTCCTAGGGTGGCTGTGGGCTCCCGGAGCCAACACGGGGAAAGCACACCTGCCTGGAGGAGGGCCCGCACCCAGGAGCCACTGGAGCCCACCTCCGCCATCCCCAATAGCCAGCAGTTTGCTGTCGGTGCCCACGTACACACACCGGGGCAGCGCAGGGCCTCGGACAGAGCGTGTCCCGGGCACCAGACGCGGTTCTGAGCGCTTGATCAGGACCGAAGCCAGCCAGGGGAGCAATGTCACCCTCCAGGTGGGTCCCCTAGGAATGTGCTGGGCGGTGGGGGGGAGTGAAGGGCAGAGAGCACACGCTCCCTCACCATGGCTGCAGAGTGCTGCCCATCCTCCTCTCAGCTGTCTCCAAGCAACCCCGGGGGGGGGGGGCAGGGAGGGGATGGCTGCTCACTCTTCCAGGTGCAGAGTTGAGGTGCAGGCTCTCCGCTGTGGGGCCACCCGGAGCCACCAGCTTCCCTCCGGCCGCTCTCTGCTGAGCCCCGCTCAGTGGTCCTCTTACTGCTCCTCACAAGACCGGCTGCCCAAGGGCCTGGTACCCCCACTCCCACCTCCTGAGGACGTCAAACAACGACACTACCAGAAGCATGTGCATACCGCCTCGACACAGCACATGCGCACACACCCTCCATGCGCACAGCCTCGACACACAGAGGCATGGACGGAACACGCACACCTGCCACCCACCATGCACAAAGGCCATACACACGTGCCCTTGTGCACACCCCACTGGCACAATGGCGTGAGCTCCTGAGCATCACACATATATCCCTCATATCTGGGAAAGAGCAGCCCCCCTGGGGGGGCGGCCCCTGGAATGCTCAGCTCCACTGGGGGCCCGAGCCCTGGGCAGTGACCCCGCCCCACGTCGGACCCAGTTGCCTCATTTCTCCCAGCACTACTGCTTCTCGCCCAGCCCCCTGCCGGCCGGGCTGGGGCCTCAGGAGAGGAAGTTGCACAACCCCTGGGGAGCTCAGAATGTGGCTGCAGATTACTCACAGGCCCACGCCCCAAAGGGCCCCTCATACCCACAGCCCAATCCCTGCAGGCCGGCTCCCAGCTCCAATCTCGCCGGCCCGCACCCCAGCCCCGTTCTAGCCCACGCTGCTGCTCCAGCTATCTGTCTGAGCCTCTCTTTGCTGTCACTTCAGACTGCCCCAGGTCACAGGTCCCCAACCGAGGGGTCAGCAATCACCCCAGGCCCAGTGAGGGCTCAGCCCACCCCACACCCTCCCATGCCCCCGCCAGAAACCGCACAGTTCAGCACCTTCCTGCCTAACCACACTTCTGCCCACCACCCTAAAGCCACACATATTCCCACGGTCCTGGGCACAGCCAGGCTGCCCCACACTGTGCCACTTGTGGAGAATTGCTCTCCTGCCCAAGGGACTAGAAGGGTTCCTCAGTCCCCGCAGGCCACTCCTCCCAGCAGCCTGAGAGATGGCAGAAAGAATGCACTTAGTGCTTCATTCTGGTGGCTTTTTCCACTCCTGTCAGACACTGGGGGCTCTCACGGGGCTGTCAACCCCACCCTAGGGTGCGTGGCGTTTGCTGGGTCCTTTCAGGAAAGCAGGGGCCCAGGTGGCTCAGAGGCTATGGAGCCGATCTGCAAACTGAAGGACCAGGGAGGTTTGCAGACGCCAGGTTCCCTGAGGTTCACTCTGCTGAAGAAAGATTCACACAGCCTTGGGGACACAATGGGGACACCCTCACGCTGTCCCACGGGGTCACTCAGTAGTAGTGGGTTTGGGGGCTTGTTATGAGTTGTGTTTGGGTTTCCTGAGGACTGGAATCAGCAGGGGAGAGTGCGGGGGGGGGGGGGGGCAAGCTGGGCAGGTCCAGCCCCTGGGGAAGGCAGGAGATGTCTCAGAGTGAAGAGAGGCCTGGAACAGGAAGTCCGAGAGGCCCAGAGAAGACTGACCCAGATTCTGGCTCAATCCTGGCCCTCCCGGGGAGAGCAAGCCCTAGAAAAGCTTGAGGTCTCAAGGGGCCTGGCTTGGGGGTGCAGGGCCCCCAACAGAGGCCCCTGGCTCCTACCCCTTACCATGTGGGGCCTGGAGCGGGGCTCTGATAAGGACGAGATAACCTCCTGTTATCACACCACACAGCCTTGGACTCCCACCCAGCTGAGGACAAAGTCAAAAAATGGGCCCCAGGAGTTGCCCGAAGAGCCCTCGTTTCTGCAGGCCTCATCAAAAGGGGGGGCCTGAGGGGCCGGGTGCCTGGCCCTCAGAGGCCTGCAAAGCAGGAACCGGGCCAGAGGCTCTCACAAGTCATCTGACGGCTCCAGCTCCGTGGAAAGTCACGGGAGAACAGCAATGTCGGGACGCCCTCCCTCCCAACAGGCTCACCCCAAGGGGAGGGGCAGCCACCCCTATCTGTCAGATGAGGAGATTGGGTCTCGGAGTGACTCCCTGGAGTCCCGCAGGAAGTGTCTGACAACGTTCAGCTCCCTGGGCTTCTAGATCAGGGTTCCCCAGTCACCGCCAGGTGGGGTCGGCCACTGTCTAGGGTGGCCGTGTAGAACTACTGACCTCATGGGACCCAAGAGGCAAGCATCTGCTGATTCGGAATTGAAGGGTTACCTGCTGCGGGTTGCAGCCCTGGCATCCCCTGTTCCCCCAGAGGTGTGCCAGGCGGGGGACTGTCATGGACTTAATGCCTCCTGCCAGAGGCACTGTCACTCGGAGTTCCCCCCCCCCAAAAAAAAAACAAAACAAAACAAAGCAAACAACCACTCTTCCACTGCCCTCTCCCTGGTGTTCAACATCACAGTGGTCTTTCAACTGTTTCACAAACGCATAGGCATTCGAGTAAAGTTTTGATCCCGACCAATATCTGCTTATACACGGCTTCCGCATACCCACGCACGACAGCAGATTTTGGATGCCGGTGAGCATGCCCCAAAATAGATCTAGTCAAAACATGGGACAGTGCCTGCAAATCACCCCCATGAGTCGTCCCCGCTGCACCCTCCCTAAACGGTTGAATCATACCAAGTGTCGGCAGTGATACGAAGCAGGAGGCACTCCGGTGGGGGGCTAAGCAAGGAGTACACTGGTAGGACCCACGTATGTACTGAAGTTGAGTGATGCGGTGCACCCTGGCGACTCTACCCCTGGACATAGAGATACTCTGGAGAAGTGCATGAAGCCCTCGTGGCATCGAGGGCAGTATCGGGCTGCGCATGACAAGGTCAGCAGTTCAAACCCGTAAGCCACGCGGAAGGAGAAAGAGGAGGCCATGTACTCCTGTAAAGACCTACAGTCTTGGGAAGCCAAAGGGTCCGTTCTGCTCTGCCCTGTCAGGTCACAGTGAAGTGGACTTGAGTCATCCTGGGAGATTGAGTTGGTAGTCGGAAGCATGTGCCAGATACACTTACCGCATTCTTATTAGTCGCCAAAGGCAAGAAGCAACCCAAATGTCCACGGATACAGACATGGGCGACTCCACTCTAGAAAACCAAGTAGCAGATGGGTGGCCCCCTTCCTCCCTCTCAGCAGCCTGCAGGCCTCTTGCCCCACCTGGAAGGCCCTGGACCTACAGAGGTGACTCCAGATGAGGGTCTGATGATGGAGGGCTGAGAATAAAATGCCACACCACGTAAGTTGCCACACTGGCAGCAGACACACGGGCCTGTGTCCCCTGAACAGGTGACAGGACACCGTCTGTGCTTGTATCACCGAAGTCCCTGTCTAGGCCAGCGCTCCTTGCTGATGGAGCTGAGATCTTAGCCCACCACGCCACACACACCCCCCTGCGTGGCCCGCACAATGACAGACGCTCCAGAGGTGTTGACCCAATGACACTCAGAACAGGGGGTGATGCATGTAGAGACTCCTGGGCCTCAGTTTACCCTTCTGACAGTGGGGGGGGCAGGACCCCTAGTTTCACAGCTCGGTGGGCACCCCAGCTAAGTCAGCCAGAGGCATGCTGCCGGGGCAGCTGGGAGAACCTGGCTGGAGCCTGGGAGGGGACAAGAGGCAACAGGGGTGGACAGGGTAGGGTGTCACCTCCTGGCCACTCCGCACCCCTAGGGACTGCGGGGGGCTGAGGCAGCTGCTGTCCCCAAACCAATGATAAACAAGGCCAAGGACAAGCTGTGACTTCCCTTGGCAAACAGGGGAAAACAAACCAGGGCCCCGCCCCACAGACCCACAGATAGAAATGGAACGGGGGTGGGGGGATCCTGGACACCAGAGGTGCTAACAAAATCTCCGCGGAGAGGGACAGACTGTGAGCCCCAAGCCAGAGGGCGGCTGGGCTTACTTAGGTTACTAGGGGGGTGGGGGAGTGTGAGGAAGGGTCAAGGCAGGGCCAGCTGAGGAGCTGGTGAGCTGTGTACAAGGTGCCCGGGTATTATGTGGGGGAGAGCCTGCAGGGGAGACACCGTGGGTAAACGTTTTTATATCCTCATTTGGGGGCTCGTTGTAGGGGTTCAATTCACATTCATGCACTCCCCCAGTATTTACTGAGTGGTCACTGGGTACCAGGCACTCTGTCGTTCAGTGGTAGAATCCTTGCCTTCCAGACGGGAGACGAGGGTTCGAATCCGGACAAAGGCACTTTAGGCTCAGCAAACACCCACCTGTCAATGGAGGTTTGCATGTTGCCGTGACCCTGAGGGCAGAAGGACGAGGGTGTCTGCTTCTGTAAGAGCAAAAAAAAGAGGAAAAAAAAAAAGAGCCACGGGGACACTTCTGTCCTGTCCTACAGGGTCAGTGTGAGTTGGAATTGACTCGGTCGATGGCAGTGATTTTATGACGCTGAAGGGTCCCTAGTTGTGCCGCGGGTTGAGCACTGGGTTGCCGAGGGAAAGATGAGTGGTTCAAACCCACCGGCTGCCCTAAATTACCGAGATGAAGCAGTCTGCCTTGGCAAAGACTGACAGTCAGGAAGGCTTGTAGAACAGTGCTATACTGGCCTGTAAGGGCGCAATAAGTTGGAATAGACTCAAGAGGTGTCAAGTTTGGGGGGTTTGGCTTTTATGATTATTATTTATGATGCCGGATACTCTCGGAGGGGCTTTCCGACTAAGCAGACTCGGAAGAAAGTCCTGGAGAACTTCTGAAAACCGGCCAGTAAAAGCCCACGGCTCCCACAGATGAATCCGCTATCCACCTCGGAGATGGCGCAGGCCCAGGCGGTCTAGGCACGGAGGTCTTCCACTCCCACTCCTAACAATTCTAGGCACTTGGGGACGCGCAAGGCTCCCATTCAGCAGCAGACAGGTGGGCCAGGACACATCCCACCGAGTCCGCTCGGGCTTCCACGCAAGACTCCGCCCAGCAACGATGGCCCCGCCTCCACTGACGGACCTCCAACCCATCCCTACCTCACACCCCCAGTCAGGGCATCAAAGGTAGGGAAGAGCTACATTCTGCACCAGTTTCATCGCTTTTATTACGGGAAAGAAATGCAGTTCAGACATTGATCAAGTCCTGGGGGGGGTGGGGGGGGAGTACCCAGGTAAAAATCACAGGCTGGGTCTTTCAGTTGCCCAACTGGACAGCAGCGGGGCTCCTGCCCCCTCCACAGCCCCATTCTGCCGGCATCCCCGGAGCTCCAGGCCCTGCCTGATGCCTCCCAGGGCCCGGGTTGTCCTTCCGGGCCCACCTTGCTTTGTCATAAACCAAAACCCGAACTCAATCAGTGACCAGATGTTGCGCTCTTTAACAATTCAACAAGGTCCTGTGGCGTTTTAAAATTGAAACAAATAGGGCTGAGCCCCGGTGGCGTAGTGGTTGTGCGCGGGACTGCAGCCCACTGGGAAGGAGGTTCAATTTCAGCGGTGGGGCTGGGCCTCCTACTCCCACCACTGGAGAGCAGTGATGCCCCCCCCCAAAACAAATTTTTTAATTGAAATAAATATATTACAATACTATTTTTGCATCTATGAAAATTTTTGTTGCTCCAAAAATGAACAGAATTTTAGCAGGACACCACTGACCGGGGAGGCGGGGGGCTTCTTGATTAAAAATTTGGTCTATATGAAGCAACAAAAATTTTCATAGAACGCAAAAATAGTACTGTAATATATTTATTTTAATTTTAAAATGCCATGGGACATTGTTAAATTGTTAAAAAGCGCGACGTCTGGCCACCAATTTTTAATCAAGAAAATTCCCCCTCCTCCCTCCCCTTCCACCCTCCCGTCAATGGTGTCCCACTTAAATCTGGTCACTTTCAGTCCTGGGCCTCTGAGCTGGCTCAATGCAGCGACCCTGTAGTGAGCGCTGCCCTGTGGGCTTACAAAACAAGCAGACTCACTGCTGACCCGGCGACCCTAGCTATAGGGCAGGGTAGAACTACCCTGTGGGTTTCTCGGACTCTCGATCTGGACGGAAGCGGGCAGCCTCTCCCACGGAGTGGCTGGTGAGTTCCAACAGCCCACCCTGGGGTGAGCAGCTCAGGGCGCAGTGCACCAGGCCACTTAGTCTTATGCAGATCCTATTCCTTAAGAACAGGGCCTGCCTGACCCAGTACCTCAAGGTTGGTGGTTCGGAGCCCTCAACTGCTCTTACACAGGACAGTTTGCTGGTGTGTTCCCAGGGGCTTCCTGTGGATCGTGCAGCGGCTACGACGCACACAGCCGGCAGTTTGAGACCAGCAGCAGTTCCGAGGGACAGAGTCTGGGCTTTCTTTCTACCCTTTGCACAGCTACAGCCTGGGAAACCTCCGGGCACTGGTGGTGGGTCAGCCTTGCCGCTGTGGCGGTGAGTTGGGTTTGGTTTTATAGGGTCCATGTAGGTGTTATCTTCACAGGTGGTGATGTCGACCGCTAACTTGAAAGTCAGAGGTTAGCAGCCTCTCGGGGAGACAGACGAGGCCTTGGGAACCCTC
>PVJH01030012.1:0-25315 GCA_004026705.1 Nesogale talazaci
TATGGCATGTAGCAAATGTTGCCCAAGGTATCCTGGGGTATCCCAAATGCCTTCTGCAGATGTGGTCTGATTCAAGAGTTATTATGAGACTTTGATCAGTGACTTCTAGACTTTCCTGATGCCACCCAGAATCTTAAGACCATTTTCCATTGTGACCTGGGAGATCCACCCACATTGCCTCTTTTCCTTCTCTTTTACACACACACACACACACACCTTCCATAAAATGGGAAAAAGTTCCACAGGGTAGTGCATTTGTAGGCTGTATTCTTCCTTTTGAACACAGAATACAAGGACAGCACTATGGGAAAAACTCCAATTTTGGATGGTTTTCTCATTTCAAAAAAGGAGCAATATTGATTGATGACAAACCTTGTTCTGAAAGTTGATCAACTTCCAGAACAGAAAAAAATGTTGACAAAATCTGTGCACCTGTGCTCAAAGACCTATGATGAACCATTGAAGTGATGGAGAAGTTATGTCGACTATGTTGGAGCTTGGCTCAGTGAATTTTAATAGACAATTTAGGAAGAAGAGTCAAGGTGAAATTTGTGTGTCAGGTTCTGATTGACCAAGGGCATCAACTGGAAACAGTTGTGCTTTGAAAAAACAGCTCCAAAGCAACCGAGATTACACCACCAAAAAAAATCATTACTGGCAATGAGACCCTGTGCTATTCTTGATACCCCCAAAACAAACATCAATCAAGCCAATGGAAGATGCCATTGTAAACTCACACCCCAAAAGCTCATCAACTGAAATGAAAGATGAAGATGATGCTCTTTTTTTTAACGTGAGGGGAATTGTGCATTTGGGGTTCATTCCACCAGTCAGACTGTTAATCAAGCTTTCTACTTAGAGGTTCTGAAAAGATTACATAACAGCGTGTGACAAAGAAAACTGATTTGGCAGATGGGGGACTGTTTTTGTCACCATGATGATGCACCTGCTCACACAGTGTGGTAGTTGCACAATTTCTTGTCAACTTGATAAAAAGAATGAAGCAGTGGAGTGTAGCCTGTCAATCAGGTCTCAGCTTAATGATAGCTTCTTGTGTGCATGGCCTGCTCATGAGGATTCTGGGAACTCTCTCTCTTGATACTGATCTCAGAAGAGGGGGGCCATTCTCTCTCTTTCTGCTTCACATTCCTGCTGACAAGCCAGCTGGAGTCAGGCTGATGGCATCCAGAAACCTGGAGACGCTTTCACCACCCCTGGACTCAGAGGACTTTGCACCCACAGACTTGTGATCTTCCTGCACTTGGCATCATTGCATATGGTGCATGGGTCTGAAGAGGAATTCGTGGACTAATATCAGACTTATTGGTTGATATCAGATTTACGACCTTGGTCTGGACTGGGCTGAGATGTTTTCTTAATATGCAACTGCTCTATTATATAAAGCGCTGTCTTACACATATATGAAGGTCCCTGGATTTGTTTCTTCAGTCAACCCCGCCTACTACCTACATCCATCTCACTGTGTTAGTTTTGGGCAAAAACACATCATGCTATTCTTGCCCCACACACCTGACTCACCCGGCTTCCCTCACTGTGTGTGACTTCTTTTCGTTTCTGTGAATCCAGAGGAACGTAAAAGGATGGCAATTTGATGATGCAGAAGAGCTGCAGGGCAAAGTGAGAGAGGTGTTGTCAGCCCTCCAAACAGATGAGTCTGAAAAATGTTTCAAAGAACAGAATTGCAGATCTGGCAAATACATTAAGTGTAATAGAAAGTACTTTGAAGGTGATAAGGTTGTTAAAAAAAATTTTAATACCAGCATGGAGAAATTATGTGTCTTGGTTGGGGGGGGGGGCATCCCTTAACACTATACACATACACGTGCTCTCCCTTTTTGTTTTACTTACACAAGTGTGCACACTCCTTTTTTCCCTCTTTTTCCTCTCCCATTCTCTTTTTTACGGAAACCCACCCTTTACACATATGTAGGTTTCTTTTTATTCTTCCTTCTTTTTATACACACGCCACACATGCACACTCTGCACACACATGTACACACTCTCTTTCTATTGTTTTACATCCCCCTCACAGAAAACACACACACACACACACACACACATAGTCCACACACATGCACATACTCTCTATTGATTTACACCACCTCACAAAACACCCCCCCACACACACACACACACTAAGCAGTGATGCAGAAAACACTCCTTTCCCTCACCACATGTGGTGTACATTACACTTTTCCATTTCCTTTTGTTTACAGAAAGGAAGTTTTTTGTTTTTTACTGACAAAGCTGATTTTAAAAATAGCTTATGTTTATTCTTTCTTAGTTTCTCTTTTGGAGCAAAACGCCTATCCTGGCCCACCAGTATACAAAAGTTTGCCCGGACATGTTCACTCTGGAAGACACGCTGCTGGGCTACCTAGCTGATGGACTCCACTGGTGTGGAAATCTGGGCTCTTCTGGTGAGGCTCTGGGCCCCCTGGGACGTCTCAGAACCTACTGGATACAGAAATCCTGAGTTCTTTTATCTGAATCCTCGGGACACTCAGTATGGACAGGGGTGCCAGCACCCCCTTTGAGATCATGTCTGCTCTTGACAAACTACACTAAACCCATCAAACACTGAAGGGGTTCTATTGAGTTGAATTGAGGGTGAGGGTGAGCCCGTGGGTTCAGAGTGGAGCTGTGCTCCAGTGAGTTTTCAATGGCTGGTTTCTCAGATGTCGAATGCCCCCTTTCTATTGAGAGCACATGGGTGAATGTTGACTTTTCAGCTAAGCTTATCGACTCTGTAACCACTGCAGAGGCTTCCACTGGCAACTCCAAACCCTGTGCCATTGAGTGGATGCCAACTCACAGTGGCCCTGTGTGTGTGTATGTGTGTGTGTGTGACAGGGGGTCTACACCATGGCGCTTCTGGTTCGCAGAGTCACAGACTGAGGTGGAATTCCAGGAGAAATTGTTGTGCTCTTGAAAAGCTAGGGCTTCCCTTTTCCTCCTCGTGTCCAATGCTCATGAAGCCTGCTTTTGCTTCCTGCCAGCTGGGTTTCTCTATGAGGATGTCAATCAGAACAACAGAATTCTGGGAGAAGATGTAGCCTCATTGGACAGCGGCCAAATCTCCACTCACTCACTCACCCACTGTGCACACCCTTCCCCAATTTAATCTTTTCTCCTGTGAGGTTAGTGGTTAGAAGGATGAACCTAGCAGTAGCCGGCAGAGGAGCTGTGGTGGCCTAGTGGTTACAGGTTGTGCTGCAAACCACAGGTTCAGCAATTCGAAACCACCAGCTGTTCTGTAGGTCAAAGATGAGGCTTTCTACTCCCTGAAAGAGTTAGAGTGTGGGGAAACCTGAAGGAACAGTTCTATGCCATCCTGTAGGGCTGCTGTGAGTCAGGGTGGTGGCAGTGAGTGGCGGCTGCTGTTGGTGTCAGGGAGGGAGGCAAAGAAGAAAGAGAAAGTTGTCAGCAAGCATAGAAACCGTGTGAGGAGAGCTCCTTATAACCTCGCTTCCCCTCTAATTTCCCCTAGACCGGGGATGCTGCAGGTTGGACATTATAACCACTCACCTGTTGAGATTCACAGTATCAGAAACCCGACTCGGGCTGCAATGAGTTGGAATTGACTGGAAGGCCTGGGTATGGCATTGAGTGAGTCGCTGTCAGGTGCACACACTGTGCTTCCCAGAGTGATGACTCAGAACTGGCTGCTGTGCCCCTGTTGGGGATGCGGAGGGCAAGGTGAGGGTTTGGCAGGGATGCACAGGCACTTAGTTAAATTGGTTTTGAGATGTGCCCACTCTGTCCTCCTCTGTCTTGGCCGTGACGTCAGTGGAAACCGGTTCTGCTGGGACGAACTGGGCAGAGAAGAACGGAGCTGCTTTGTAACCTTTCTTGTCCGTTTCCATTGTGTTCAATAAGCTCTGTCTTTCAGAATTGAACTACAAGTCGTGCCCAGACAGGAGTAACTGTGAAAACAACCCTGAGTCCGTTTTCTGGAAGATGGCTTCCAAATGGGTAAGTGCCAAGCAGTAACAGTCTAGAATTTTGGAGGCTAACAACTTGAAGCAGTCATCCAGTGTAGCGGTTGGTTCTTCACTTTTTTTGGTCACAGGTCCTTTTAGGAATGAAGGCTTTAGGATTCTTTCTTGAGGAAAATGTTCATAAGCACATGACAGATAATTTTCACATACACAGTCATCATGCTTCTCAAGCAGTCAGCTCTGACTCTGACTGATCAGAAGCTCCCTCCCACCCAGGTCCTGGCCAGTCATAGACACCTGGAGAAGTCTTCATTAGCCACAGTGATAGACCACTGGTATGTGCCAGGAACAGTACTTGGCTCTCCGCTTAGATTCATACCCATCCCCCTTGCAAGAACTCTATGGAACAGGGACCATGAGGATCACACCAACTTTATGGAGAATGAAAAAAGTTGTCAAGGATTTTTCACTCTACTTGGGTCTTCAGTTAACACCCAAGGACGTGTAAGTCAAGAAATCAAAGGACATAGCGTGTCAAGCAAACAAAGTGACTGCAAGAGACCCCTGAAAAGTGTTCGAAAGCAAAGAGGTCCCTTTGTGAACCACAGTGTGCTTGATGCAAAATAACCAAGATATTTTTCATCATCTCACATGCATACGGAAGCTGAACAATGACTCAGGAAGATCAGAGATTCAGAGATGAACAGATGCATTTGAATCCTGGGAGTATTGACTCTACCAGAGGCACAAACAGATCTGCATTGGAGGAAGTATGGCTGAATGCTCCTTAGAGGTGGGGCTGGTGAGACAGCATCTCACTTTCTTTGAACATTATTTAAAGGGGAGAACAGTCCCTAGGGAAGAACAATGTGTTTGGTAAAGCAGAGAGTTCAGTGGAAAAGAAGAAGGTCCTCAACAAGATGGATTGACACCGTGACTGCGACCATGCATTTAAACGTAGCAAGGGTTCAGAGGATGGGGCAGGTCTGGACAGTGTTTTGTCCAATTGTATATAGAATCACCATGAAAGGGACTACCCAACACCTAATAACACCAATATGTTACATTTCTCTTTGGCCTTTGCAAGAAAAGCTTCTATCATTATTCATGATAATGCAGGGACACTGAGGAAGCGCAAAGCTTTTAGAGGTGAGTTGCATTGATAGAAGTGGTGCAAATGGTTAAGGGTTGGGTTGTCAGCCAAAAGGTTGATGATGTGAAGGCACTGTAGGTGCCTCAGAAGAAAGGACTGGTAACCACTTCATTAAAAACTCTATGGAGCACAATTTTGCTGTGAAACACAGAGGGCCGCTATGATTTGAAACTGACTCAAAACCACCATTTATGCTAGTTTTTAAGAAGCCCAAAGTCAGCGGTTTGAGCCCACCAGCTGCTCCACCAGAATGAGATGAGGCTGTCACCTACTGTAAAGATTTACAAACCCAGAACCCCTAGGGAGTTCTTTTCTCACCTGTAGGGAAGTTAGTTTGGTTTTTGGTACTCTGACCTGGGTGCTAGAAGTACCGTGATAGAGGTAATGGAAGTTCTGGCCCTAGGATGCACGTGGAAACCTACACTTTATCTTGGTCAAAGGCACATGGTATACTGGACCCTTTTTGTTTGTTGCAATAGTTACCTGGTTTAAATCCTCACTTCACCATCTGACTTCCAGTGGGAGGCAAATTGATCCAACATGGCTGGATCTTGTTCCCCTCAGGAGGTGTGCATCTCAACTCTGTGCTTGAAACCCAGTGAGGGTCGAAATTTGTGACTCATCATGACAATTGGGCCAATGCTCTGTGCTTACCTACCCTCAGTGGGAAGACCCTGGGGTTCCTCAACTCATTGTGGACATCTTCCGGTGGTTTCTGAGCTTCTGCAAACTGAAGGCTAGACTCTAGGACAGGGATTCCCAAGTCTCCAAGAGCTCACTCACCTTTCAAGTCTCAACATTGCTGGTGTTTCCCCAAAGCAACCATGTTCTCTCACTACGTTTGGCTTTTCCACCCACAGCTGCCTTTGCCTGGTGAGCACCCTGGTTTGAACCCTCAACCTTGAGGTACATAGTCAAGTACCAACTATTTGTTTTTCTTAGAGGGCTCTTCCCCTAAATGTGTGCCTAGTCTGTACCCAGCAAACCTGGCTGAGGGCTTGCAGCCTGGCTAAAGGAAATTGCTTACTCAGTAATATTCATCCATGCATTCAATTCCCTTTCACTTTATGCCAGCTGGGGCCTGTGTGCTAGTTGATCTCTCAGCCTCCTGGTTCCCCAACCTCCGACCCACCCATCCTGTTCCTACTAATGCAGGTGCTCTAGCACAAGCAAGAATGTCCACCGTCCTCCTCCAGCAACATGCCTCTTGCACACGTCAGCTTCTGACTTCTGAATCACAGCAATTTAAAAGCTTCTTGAACAATGAATGACGTTGAAACTCAAAGTTCAAGCTACTCGCACATCAGAGGCAAGTGCTTCAAGATACTGATGACATCTACACTCCTTCCCATGGCTTGGAATGAGTGACATTCTCCTGGCTGGATCACAGAGGATAGGGTCTTTCTCATCAGGGAATGCTAAGAGCTACTTTAAAGGGGGCTGCTTGGGCTTGGTGATGCATTTTTGCATGCTGAGGAATGGTGGGCTGTTTTTTTTTTAAGTTTGCAGAAGCTGCGTGTGGTGTGGTGCATGTGATGCTCAATGGATCCATCAAAACACCCATTCAACCAGACAGGTACTCATTTCTTTGCATGGTATGTGGAAGGATTCCTATAGCTTCCTGGTTGGGTGTTAAATCCTGAGTTAGATCAGGTTGACTAGAGAAACAAATTCATTGACACTGTTTCTGGGTAAGAAAAAGGTTGATATCAAAGAGCAATTATATATTCAGAATATTATATATTCAGAAAACATCCCAGCCCAGTCTAGATCAAGTCCATAAGTCCAATAATAGCCCCTATGTTCAATACTAGTCCATAAATTCCTCTTCAGATTTACACTGTAGCAAAATGTGCTATGAACAACGTTGCTCACTTCAAAGCCAGGAGTTTGAACCCACCAGCTGCTCCCTGGGCAAAGATGAGACTTCTTAAAGATTTAAAGTCTTGGAAATGCACGGGGAGAGTTTTCCCCTCTCCTGTTTGATGGCTATGAATTGGAGTCAACTCAATGGGAGTGAGTTTTTGGTTTTGCTTTTGGTTTGATCAACACCCGCATGGGGCTCTACAGGAGAAAAACCCGAGAACTTCTCCTGCAAGGACTATAGCCTAGGAAGCTCCGTGAGGCCCTTTACACTGTCCACTGGGGTCACCATGAGCTAAAACTCAACTTCATGGCAGTTGCCAACATATCACATGTGGCCTTAGAAGTCCTGGTAGTAAAGATGGTTAAATGCTCAGCTACTAACAAGAGACATCAAAAGGCAGGAAGGTCCTCCACAAGATGTATTTTCAACAATTGGCCCTCACCCAGGAACACTTGTAAGGATGAGTGTTTTGCTCTGCTGTATTCAAGGTTGCTATGGGTTGCAACCAGCTCAATTGCAAGAGCAACAACAGCACGAACTCACCGGAAGGTCTGCAGTTTGAACCCGCCTTGAGACACCTTATAAGTAAAGCCTAGCCATCTCTTCATGAGCAGTCTCAGCACACTCCACTCTGCAAGGCAGCAGGTCTCCGTCACTTGGAACTGACTCAGAGGCAGCTGGATTGGATTTTGGGTTCTGTTTCCTTAATCTCAGAAGCCCTGGTGGTGTTAATGGATTAGTTAATCTAGTTTATGGGCTGCAAACTACAATGGGTTATACATTGGGCTACTCATTGCAAGGTCAGCGGTTTGAAAGCAGCAGCTGCTCCATGGGAGAAAACTGAAGCTTTCTACTCCCATAAAAAGTTACAGCCTTGGAAAACCATAGAGTCAGTTCCACTCCGTCCTATGGAGTCACTGTGAGCTAGACCCAATGACCGTGGCAGCGAGGGAGCTGCTGCAGAGCAGAAAATGGAGGCTTTCTACTCCCAAAGAGAGTTCCGGTCTCATAAACCCACCAGGGCAGTTCGACCTTGTTCTAGAGAGTTGTTGGCATTGACTCGATGACGTTGAGTGTGTTTGTTTTCTTTTGTGAGTGGTTTTGTTCTGAATCCTTCAGTGGTTTCCTTGTGACACATGTGGTTGAGAGGATGGTGGGGCATGGAGAAGGACTGAGATAACATGTGAACATAGGGCTTGTCTGCTTGGTGGCTATCAGCTGCTGTGATCCCCCTTCATCCTCAATCTGGAACGCAGTCACCCCCAGGTCTTCCTCTTCTGACTCCTTCCACCCTAACAGTTGTTTTGTTTTATTTTTAAATAATTTTATTGGGGGAAAATAAAACAATTCTATTGAGTGCTCAGGCAGCTCTTATCACAATCCATCCATCCATCCATTTTGTCAAGCACATTTGGACCTTTGTTGCCAGCATCATTTTCAAAACAGTTACTTTCTACTTGAGCCCTTGGTATCAGCTTCTCATTTTTTCCCTTCCCTCCCTCCTGAACACTTGATAATTTATAATTTTTTTTCATGTCTTACACTAATTGAAGTCTCCTTTCACCACTTTTCTATTGTCCACCCCCCTGGGAGGGGTTTATAGATAGATCAGTGTGATGGGTTCCCCCTATCACCTCCACCTTCCCCTGGCCCTCCTTGTATAGCTACTCTCAATGTTGGTCCTGAGGGTTTATCTGTCCTGGATTTCCTGTGTTTCCATCTCTGATCTGTATCCATATATGTGCTTTGGTCTACTTACATTTACAAGGTAGAAGTGGAGTCATGATATTTGGGGGTGGGAGGAGAGAAGCATTCAAGGACTAGAGGAAAGTTGTAAGTTTCATCAGTGATATGCTGCATCCTGACTGGGTCTTTTCTTCCATGTGACCCTTCTCTAGGGCGATGTCCAGTTGTCTACAGTTGGGCTTTGGGTCTCCATTCTGCATGGCCCCTCATTCACATTGATATGATTGATTGTTCTGGATCTTTGATGCCTGATAGCTGATCCCATAAATACCTCAAGGTCACACAGGCTGGTGTGCTTCTTCCATGTGTGTTTTGTTTTTCAGCTACATGATCGCTTGTTTCTCTTCACGCCTTTAAGACCTCAGATGCTATATGTTTTAATAGCCAGGCACCATCAGCTTTCATCACCACAATTGTTTATGCACCCATTTTGTCTTCAGCAATTATGTTGGGAAGGTGAGCATCATGGAATGCCAGGTTATAACAAAGTGTTCTTGCACTGAGGGAGTACTTGAGGAGAGGTCCAATGTCCATTTCCTACCTTAATACTTAGCATATAAATATACATACATAGGGCTGAGCCCCAGTGGCATAGTGGCTGAGTGCAAGACTGTGTCCCACTGGCTTGGCGATTCCAAGCCAGCAACAGCAAGGTTGGGTAGTTCCCACGACTACGAGAGGGCAGTGATGCCCCCCTAAAATATACATACATAGATTTATTTCCCTATATTATACATAAATATATTTACATATATACATGACTAAATTTGGACCTCTATAAATGTTCTTTGCCTCCTAATTCTTTCCTCTATTTCCTTTTACTTTTCTTTTGTTCCACTATCATGCTTGGCCTTCATTCAAGTTTCAGTCCTCTCAGCTACATTTCCCTTGATCAAGTCCCACCATGCATCCTATGCCCCCTATCCATAGATATTAGGTTACTTATTATTCCCTTGGCTCTGGGTTTGTTGACAAACCCTGCCTTCCCCTCCCATGTCCCCCCAGAACTGTCTATCCCATTGTTTTCTCTTACAGATTGCTTTTCTCACTTATCTTATCTAGGTAAACATGCAGAGACAATAGTAAGTACAAAAACAAGACAGAGTAGCACAAAACAAAAAAAGAAAATGAAACAACAGAACAATGGCAACAACAACAAAAAAACCAACAACAATAAAAAGACAATCTGATAAATTGTTCCACATCTGTTTGCTGTCCTTTAAGAGTGGTTTCCAGTTGAGTCTGATGGAGGTCCCATGCCTTGGCCCCAAAGTCTATTTTTGAAATTCCAGGGATGTCCTTGCTTTGCTCCCCTTGCTGCTCTGCTGCCTGCCTTTGTATTTCGTCCCAGTGTGGTAGGATCAGATGGGACATGATTCCTGCACTGTGTCTCCAGTGTTGTCTCCTATAGCACGATGGATCTGTGAGGGATGTCATGTCTCAGGGTGCGGCCAACCCTATGGTCCTCTCTGAGCAGGGATATCACCCTTGGGACTCGGTGGGTTGTTTGTTCTTATAGTCTCCTCTTGTGTCTTTGCATCCTGTTCCCCTGCCTCCCTTCCTACTGCTCGCTGGATTGAGGGAAGAGAACAGACACTCGTTGCCCAGACCCTCTGTCATCCCAGTTAGTTGCCCTGCAATTGACCCCATGCGAGTCTTGCGAGCTGGCACTGGGCTCCACCATCTTAGGAGCAGATTGCAAGGCCTGTCTCCTGAGACATCTGGGGGTGCATTTGAACCACCAGTTTTTCAGTTAGTTGTCGAGATCTTGAGTGTTTCTGCCACCCAGTACCCCTACCCTCACTCTCCACACCCCCCAAAACCCCCAGAAAAAACAAGCTCACTGTTGAAAACCAACAGTTCACTGCCATCGAGTCAATGCTTAACAACACTATATCTCAGGGTAGAACTGCCCCTGTGGGGTTACAAGACTACAGCTGTCTGGAGATGGAAAGCCTCATCTTTCGCCTGTGAAGAACCTGGTGGTTTTGCACAGCTGTCCTTGAGGCTAGCTGTCCAATGCAAAATGACCCCCACCCAAGGACTCAAAAACTAATTTTGCTTCTCTCTGTTGAATATTGAATTAAAGCAAACAAACAAACCCCGACTGCTTTCTGGCTGTCTTCTGCACCTTTCTCCCATCCATTTCATCCCCACGGAAGTTGGGTGAGAGGAGGGCAGAATATTACAATCGAGAATCCACCTTCTTGGTGTTGGCAGCAGAAGTGGCAGCTGTCAGCTGGGAATGGGGAAGCGTTGGGGACAGGAACCAGGGCAGAGCGCTGAGGTCTTTGAGAGTAGTGCCGTGCAAACTTTACCAACTCATCTGAGGATGGTTCAAGTGCAGGGTCTGATGGGAAACAGAGCTTCTAGTTTCCACCAGCTCCCAGAGTTCCTGCAGGGTGCCAATGGCCACAGTGCCCTTGGATAGTAATGCCTGGTCACCCAGAAATACCTTGGAAGAGAGGGCTGGTGTCCTACATGCACCGTTCTACTCCAACACACACGGGGTCACCATAGCAACTGACTTAGCTGATGATGCTTGTGGTTCTGGCCCAAGGAGGAGACTTTGAAAGAGCAAAGATGTAATGGGCTAGAGTTGAAGTAGAGATGAGGCAACTGTGTTCCTTTTGGCCCCAGTGGAAAGTCACATGGAACGAGGATAGCTGGTTGTGTTAGTCTGGGTTAACGAGAGAAACAAATCCAGAGACACTCGTCTGTGTGTAACAGAGAACTTTTTAATCAAAGAAGAGTTGTATATTAAGAACTTTCCAGATCAAGTCCATAAGTCTGGTCTTAGTCCATATATCTGAAATCAATCTATTAGGTTCCCTTCAGGCTCATGCAACACATGCAATGACACCAAATGCCGGAAGATCACAGGCCAGTGGGTGAAAAATCTCGTGGGTTCAGTAGTAGTGGAAGCATCTCACTAGTGCTAGCTTCACGTGGGCCCTCCGGCTCCAGGGTACTGATTCCTTCAGTGTAGCTACATGTGTCTTGTCAAGAGAAATATCTCACCATGAGATAATATGTGTCCCACATCCAGGAAGGAAGACAGAAGTTCCCAGAACTCTGAGTAGAAGGTAATGCCCTCACAGAGACCTCATTGGCTATGATATGATTGACAGGCTAGACTCAATCCCTTCTCAAGTTGACAGGAGATTATGTAACTTCCACCCTCCTTGTTTCTAATCTAAATCAGGGGTCTTTGCCATGGTCTCCTGACTGACCAAATGCATGAGGGTTTCAGTATGATGTGACTATGCTCTTTGTCTCTTCTCTCCCTTAGCATATTTGCAAGTGTGGAAATCCCCAATTTGCGCTCAGATAGAGTTTCCTCACTTGAAGCCTGGGTGATGCATGACAGCGGAGGAAATTCCAGGTATAGTTTATTGCTTTGCATCCATTGACCCTCAGGGCTAATGCAAGAACCAGCCAACAGACTCCACACTCACACGAACACCTTGGGAACAGTCTGGCTTGGGGAATTTATGGGACATTGCTCTCCATTAAAAAGATCCCTGGCTGTATATTGGATAACAAATATGGTTTTCAACTACCTACCACTCCAAAGGAGGAAGATCAGACTGTCTGCTCCAGTAAAGATCCACAGCCTCAGAAACCCACATGGGCAACTTTACTCTGTCCTGTAGGGTCCCTCTCAGTCATAATTGACTATGTGAATTAGGTATGGGGGTGACTAACAGAGAGATTATCCTCTTAAATCCATCAGCTACTGCTCCAGAGAGTGAAGAGGCTGTCTGCTCCCTTAAAGAGTTAGTCTCAGAAACCCAAAAGGAGTAGGTTGGCTGTCCTAGAGGGTTACTATGAGTGGGAAGTGCCTAGAGGTCAGTGGAGTCTTTTTGGTTTGCTTGTTTCTGCTCAGCTCTTTATTGAAGGCGTCCTTGGGTGGTGCAAAGGATTAGTTTCTGTTCAAATCAAAACAAGGCTTTCATTGGGGTGGGGTGGGGGGGCATCACTTAGACCCAGTATCACTCCCAGAGGAATTCTGAAAGTGCTTCCTCAAGCGAAATAAACCACAGTTCAAATATGGAGCACCCAGGAGGAAAAAACCAACCTCTCAGTGGTTGAAATTTACAAAATCATGTCAAGATCCCATAGACATTGCTTGGTTCATCCTAGAATTTGAGTCAAAGTCTTGTTCATCTATGGATAGGACCAGGGCCAGCTTCAGCGGATGCTCTTCCTGGGGGGCAAGCTGTGAGAGGGAGGGAGGTTCTGCAAGCTTTCTGAGGTGTGCAGGCTAACCAAACTTCGAAGTCAGCTCAGAATAAGCAGAAAGTCGCAGAAGTAGAGCCCACCCCACGCCTTTGACAGAAGCTTCCCCTGTGTCAAAGTACCCAGATGATTCAAAGTTCCTTCAGGGTTGCTTGGTGCTTGGCTACTAACTGAAAAGATGATTGACATATAACTAACCCTGGAGGCAAAGCCATTATGTGTTGGACTGCGAACCGCAGGGTCAGCAGCTCAAAACTACCAGTCACTCTGCAGGAGAAAGAAGAGGATTTCTATGCCTATAAAGAGTGACAATCTCCAAAACCCACTTGGGTATCTTTCTCCTGACCTAGAGAGTCTCTGAGTTGGCATTGACTCAGCAACCCTCAGATTGATGATTTGGCAGAAAATCCAATGATCCTCTGTGTAAAGATCCCCATCATGGCACAGCTCCACTCTGACCCATGTGGGGCCTCCAGGTGTTGTTATCAACTCAGTGCTCACCAGTTTCACTCGAGAGTTAACCACTGCCCATGGCCTCTTGATCACACCTCTGTGTGCTAGACTGGCTTGTCTAGAGAAACCAAACCAGCCATACTCATCTGTGTGTAAGAAAGAACTTTATGAATTTTACATCAAGAAGACATCCAAGTTGGACACATATATACCAAAGGGCGAGGTCAGCTCAGGTCAGCTATGGTGACTAGGCTTCTGATAAGTTGGTGGACTCGTCAGACACTCTACCCAAACCGGAACAACAAAGACGCAAGCGAAAAAATGAAAGAGATACAAGTGATAATTCTGGATTCATGAGCATCAGAGGTAAGGGTAGAGAAGTGCACTGAATAATGAAAACAGCAAACAAGGAGAGAGAATCAATTGTCAGTTGACTTGACACAACATGGCTATTTTGAACTTGGAAAGCATCCTTGATCAGGACAGCAATCGGCTAATGGAGTCTCTTTGCTCAGGACTGCACATGTGCCCACTCCTTGACTAGCAACCAGACTGGTGCAGATTTCCCCTTGTTGCCCACAGCCTTATGGGAACCAGATGTTTCTCCAGTGCCCACCCTCACACACCTGATAGTTATGACACACTCCTACATAGCCGCTGGTCCGCTTGAGGTCAGAGGCACAATCTTGTGGATTAGTGCAAGGTACATGTCTGCTCCACGTCTGGAAGCATGTGAATTCTGCCTCCTTGGGCTAGCAGAAAATGGTCTACACAAAGGCTCTGTCCTCAGCCATCCCTGAACAAGCAGGGATTCCTTCCAGGACCAGGAAACCCAGCAGGTAGGAACTATATCCAAAATGGAGTAGCCTGTGCTCCCCACCTGATCGCCTTAGCTTCTGAAGGGTACTGACCTTGTCTAGGGGCCCTAACACCCTCTGCATTATTTTGGCTCATTTCTGTGCCCTCTCCCCCTTTCTCTCGTTTACTCCTTGGTTTTGTTTCTCTTTCCTTTCCCTCCTCCCCCCACCCCATTTTTAGTTTCCAATTTTTCTTCTTTTACTTTTATATTTTTACATAGTTTTAAAACTGTTATCTGGTCTTTTAATCCCCACACTTATATTTCTAGTTTGTTTGTTTTTTATTGTTGTTTCTTTTTTCTTCTTTATTTTTAGTCATGTTCTTTGTTGTTGTTATTTATACCTCCTCCTTTTTCATTATGATTTTCTATTTGGTGTGGGGGTTTTATTTTCCTCTTTATCTTTTTGCCTTGTCCCACCCGGCAGGAGTTAGCAATTGTGCCCATACTACCCAGTCAACTCCCCTAGATCCTGTATTCCTCACCCACAGGGAGCGGGCTACCACCCACTCCTGCCAGCTGATCAACTGTAGATGCAGCCAGCGTCAGGTTAACCCTCTGTCAACAGCATACGGAGAACTGCACACGCATTCTCATTCTTTACTACGTACAGGAGCAGAAAGGTGTGCAGAATCAAGAAGACACTAGCGTTCAAGTCACCGATTCGATACAACAACACCACAATGTCATAGGGACAAAACATAGCATCTGTTCCCATGAAAAAATAAGGTAGAGCCGCTCAAACAGGTGACTCAGGGACAGAGCCAGGAAGCCTTTCTGGGGAAGGAATGACTTTGACACTGCCCGGTGAAGAAGTCACAAGAGTGATATTTTGGGACTGTCGATGGAGTGAAACCTTGAGTATTAACTACAACTCAATTTAAACAAGACCAAAATCCACACAACTAAGCCAATAGGTCACATCGTGATAGTTGGGGAAAAGGTTGAAGCTTTCAAGAATTTGTCTTGTTTGGATCCACATCAATGATCATGGGAGCAGCAGTCAAGCGATCCAATGACACACTGTTTTAATTAGATCTGCTGCACAAGACCTCCATAGAGTACCGAAAAGCAGGGATGTTACTTTGAGGGCTAAAGTGTGCCTGACTTAAACCATGGTATTGATGACAATGCTTCATATGCATGTCAGAGTTGAATAGTGAATAAAGAAGACAGGAAAAGAATCGATGCATTTGAATGATGGTGCGGGAGAAGGATGTTGAAAGGACCGTGGACTGCTCAAAGGACACACCTTTCTGGTTTGGAAAACATATGGCCAGAATGTTCCTTAGAGGTAAGGATGGAGAACATTTTTCTTATGTACTTTGAAGATCTTGTCAGGGGAGACTAGTCTTCAGAGAGAAGGAGATCATGTTTGGTACAGTACGTGTTTGGTACAGTACAGGGGCATTGAAAAAGAGGAAGACCCTCAAGGGGATGAAATGACACTGTTGGTGGCAACAATGGGATCAATCATAGGAACAATGGTTAGAACACAGCAGGACAGGTAGTGCTTCATTCTGTGGTATATAAGGTCTCTATGGGTCAGGGTCGACTTCATGGCACCTAATAACAATAATAGTGTTAGGCAAGGTTCTCTGGCACCTAATAACAATAATAGTGTTAGGCAAGGTTCTCTAGAGAAACAAAATGAGGACACTGATGAATATATATATATATATATATATATATATATATATATATATATATATCAGGGGGTGGCCAGTCCTCTGATATACTCACAGCAAGGGTTCAACAGACAGTTGTGGAGCAATAATTATTATTTATTATAACACCGATATAGAGATCATGAGAGAGAATAGAGCATTAGAAGTTACATATATATCCTTTCATGGTAAATGCTCACCTTCGCCCCACAAGATGGTCCACGTGGAGAGAGAGGCAGGAGAGCAGCAGCCTGAAGGGAAGCAGGCTGGAGTGAAGCAGGCTTCTCCCCTATCCTATGTCCCATCCCTATATACCCTCTGGAGCCAAGCCAGGCCCCTAATTCCAGGCAAGGACATATGTCACAGCAGAGGGCTGTCTTAAGGGCTATATGGTGATAAGGGTCTTAGGAATGTCTAGTGACTATGTGAAAAGGGGAGTGAAAAGGCCAGACCTAAACCTGTGGAGATAGGTAAACATTTCTATCAGGGTAGGGGATATTAACAATGGTTCTTGAATCCCGCCCACAGGCTTTGAGGGAAGTGAGCCATCATCTTAATACCAGGGGAGTTAGCTCATAGTTAGACAACACAAAGACCTTAAGTAATTGGAAATTTCAGGGAGAATAGCTAACTCAACAAATGCTGGTAAACAGTCTGCTTAATACTTGGAGCATAATAATTCTGGAAAAGTTCTGTCTTCATCATATACATGTATAATGAATATATATAATGATAGGTTTGTACAGCAAGATGGAATGTAACAGCTAACTAGTTCACACAGCAGTACAGAGGACTCAATTCAACTAATTTTCTTGGAACAGTTAATATACTGAAAGTCCTTGAACTCACCTGGGCTGCTGGACCAAGGTCAAGGAAGCAAGCTAGACAGGCAAACAGCAGACACCACGGTGGGCCAGCAACATTCAGTAGCATGGGAATTTAGCAAGGCAGGTCTTGATGGGATCTCAAACTCAAGCAATGCACTTCAACAGGATCCACCAGCCTCAAGCTCAAGTGACATATACACCAGCAGGATGGGAAAGCAGGTCTCAAAGGAGCCTCAAGCTCTAGCAAGATAATCCCTCAGGTTGTGCAGCACACAGTTCAGGCAAAGAACCCGTTCAAGCAGCAGCATGCTGGTCTGCATAGTAAAGCTAACTATCACAACAACAAACAAGGTCACCGAGAATCAGATTCAATTCAGGGGCCATGGGTTTACACACACACACACACACACACACACACACACACTGCAGGATGCAAAAGACATTCGGCAGTACGTTCCCTTTTTTATGTCTTGTGTACATAAATAAAAAACAGATGCCCTGAGGAGATGCATCACAATGATGGCTGCAGGTTTCCCAGTGTTGGGAAATGTGGGCTTAATTCTTGTTTTTTCTCAGACTTCCTGGTGTTTTCCAAACTGTGGAGGGAGTATGTTTTGGTGGTTATTTAGACTGATGTGAATGCAACAGGGCAGGGTTTGCATCGCTTTATCATGTGCAGCACAAGTTAGCGCTTAGCATCTTACCCTCATAAAGGGGACCCCTCAGTGGTAGAGCTTCCCCAGCACAGGTACATCACCTGGGCATGGTCTCTACACATCAGAGGGAGCCATCACGGGAGCCAGCCCAGCCTGGGGCACGTGGACTTCCCTTGGAGCAGCCTCTGTTTCTTTGCGTTTTCAGGGAATCCTGTGGCGAAGGCACTGTGGAAAACCTGGGAAGACAGCTGAAGGCCATGGGTATCCAGTTCAGCTGTATAAATGATTACCTGTAAGTGGCATCTGACACCCATGGGGTAAATCGAGGTGGACTGGTGCTTTCTGGGGTGGGTTTTTGGGGCATAAGAGGCAGTTTGAGCTCCTCTGAATGAGCCTGGGAAGGAAAACTTTGGCAAAGGCACGGCCATCGGAAAGCCTGTGAGCACAGTTCTAATCTGTGCTCAAAACCCAAACCCAACCCATCTCACTGGGTTTTTGCTGCATGTCAGCTCTCAAGAGCACAGGACTGTGATTTCCAGATTGTCACATTGTTGGGACCTGCCGCTGGCTAGGGCTCTGACTGCCTCCCACCCTCACATCGCGTCTGTCCAGAGTAATTTTCTTGACAGTGAAAGGCCATGTGGAGAGGCTGATGTTACTGTGGTCTGTTTTCCTAACACCCTGGCATTCTGCAGGCTGAGTAACCTGAGAATGGGGACTGTACCTTATGGGGCTCTGAACTCTGTTCCCTCTGGGTCTTCTGTCTTTGATAAGTGCTTTACACTCTGGAGGAGAGTTTCTTTATTTCTTTTGTTGTGGATTCGAATAAATGACAGCCACTATCATGTCTTGACCATTTAAAAGAGTCTTTATTCGGTCATAACCGAAGGCTAGAATATAAAAGCGATTCTCTGATTATAGTCTCTAGTCCACATCTCAGTCCATCTTTAAGGCCCCCAAACTCATTTATCACCAGTCTAGGGTTCAAGAAAGCATGAATGGAAGCAGAAAGCAAAATTAATGGATTCAAGGAGAGTTAGCATGCATTTACAAGGTACATTTCTTATCCTAAAAACACAATATAAAAGTTGATTATAGCATCCTGGTTACCATAACAAGATTAACTACCCCATTCAGATTACAACATCCAAGGGAACAATATTGAAGCAGAACAACCAACATATTGAAGAATAATCAAACTAATTATAGTGTCTAGAACCTGGGAACATGGGAGTACATTCTAAAATGAATCACCTGGCAGCAGAGACTTTCCCACTAGAGGAGGGAGAATGGACAGGTCAACTAACAGTCAACTTTCTGAGATGGGAGGGACGAACGGGCAAGTTGCTTAGCAGCTTACAAAATGGGGTTTATTTTGGTAGTTTGCCTCACTTTCTTCTTCTTTTAAAAAATAACTCATTTTATTAGGCGCTTTCACAGACACATCAATTGTATCAATTGTATTCCATCATCACTTTCAAAACATTTTCTTTCTATGTGAGCCCTTGGTATCAGCTTCTCTTTTCCCTCCTCCTTTCCCCCCTCCTACTCTCGTGAACTCTTGATAAATTATAAATTATTATTATCTTCATATTTGACACCACCCACTGTCTCCTTTAACCCACATTTCTGTTGTTCATCCCTCTTGGTGTGGGGATTTACAAATCTATCATTGTGATCTGTTTCCGTCTCTCCCTCGTCTTTCCTCTCTTTTCCCTTACTTTCATGGTAGTACTACTCTCATTACTGTTCCAGAGGGGTTTATCTGTCCTGGATTCCATGTGTCGAGAACTCTAATCTGTACAAGTGTCCCTGCTCTGATCTGGCTGTTTGTAAGGTAGGGATGGAATCAGATAGTGGGTTGCAGGAAGCATTAAAGAACTAGAGGAATGTTGTATGTTTCATCAGTGAAGTACTGCACGCTGGCTGACTGGTCTCTTCCTCGTGACTCTTCTGTGAGGGGATGTCCAATGGACTTTGGAGCTCCACTCCACCCTACCCCTTATTCCCAATGATATGATTGTTTTGTAATTTCTGGTGCCTGATATCTGCTCCCATCGACACCTTGTGATCACAAAGGCTGGTTTGCATCTTCCATGTGGGCTTTGGAGCTTCCATTCTTAGATGGCCCCTTGTTTAACTTCAAGCCTTTAAGACCCCAGATACTATATTTTTTAATAGCTAGGCACCATCAGCTATCTTCATCACCTTTGTTTATGCACCTATTTTATGTTCAGCAATTGTGTTGGGAAGGTGAGCATCACAGAATGCCAGGTTATTAGAAGAAAGTGTTCTTGAGTTGAGAGAGGATGTAAGCAGAGACCCAAAGTCCATCTATTACCTTAGTACTTAGCATATGTACATAGACCTATATATCTTTCATTATATGTTAATATCTTTTCATATATACATGTCTATATTTATACGCTTTTAAGTGTCTTTTGTCCTTTAGTTCTTTCCACTATTTCTTTTTACTTTTCTCCTGTCCCACTATCATGTTTGAATTCATTTGGCTCTCAGTAATTCCTCTTGGCTATATTGCACTTGATTACACTCCAGCAGGCATTCTATGCCATTGATTTTAGATTGTTTGTTGTTCCCTTTCTCTGGGTTTGCTGGTTAATCCCCACCCTTTTCCCTACTTCCTCCTCTTCCCTGTCCCTTGGGAACCAACATTGATTTATACTCAGGATTGTTTATTTTTCATATCTTATATAGATAGACATGAAAGAAGAAGAAGAGCCTATAAGAGTCTGCCTAATAACCCTTAGGTATATTTTCTGATCAGTCTGATGAAGTGTCAATCCCTGCCCTCCATGTTTGAAATTTATTTTCTGAATTCCTTGGTGACTTTTTGTTGTTTTGCTCCCTCTTCTGCTCTCTTGTGCACCCTTTGTGTTTTGTCCTGGTGTGTGTGTGTGTATGTGTGTGGTGGGAGGTGGAGTGTCAGACCAGACTTAATTCCCACACTGTGTCTCCAGTGCTGTCCCTGTAGTGTGGTGGGTCAGGGAGGGGAAGTCAAGTCTTGTAGTGGGGCTCTCTGTAAGGCTCTCTATGCCTTGGCTGCTCTGAACACAAGTGTCATCCTTGGGGCTTGGAGGGCTAGGATGCGTGTCTCTATCTCTTCCTCTTGGTTGGCTCCCATGTGGTCTGGGCATTCCTGCCATTCTCCACAGGTTGTATCTTCAGTGCAATCTTCTGGGGGAGGGGATTGAAGTAGCTGGGATTGGGGCCAGGCCTGTAGACCTTTCTGTTCATTCACTGCTTCATGCTAATTTGTTGTTCCCAAAGCTTTGCATTCCAATTTGAGGTCTGGTCCCACTGTCCCTTTCCAGTGAAGACATAAGCAATATGCTCCCCATGGATAGGTTCGTGCCCTGTTCTTCCAATATCCATGTCTTCTTTTTTCTTCTTTTTAGTTGGCTGCCATATGCATTCCTGGGTTGGGTCTCTCCCCTGCCAGAGTGCCTGGGTCTTGTCCTCGGGACTTATGTATTTAGTGTTTTTTTTCTCCTTTGCCCCTTGTGTTTTTAAGCTTACCTCAGTTGACTCATGTTGTACTTGTCTTTTTGTGCTTGGGTTACTTTGCTTAGCATAATTTCTTCCAACTCTTCCCATGTGATATGTGCTCCAGGCATTTGTCACTGTTTTTAGGGATGCATAGTACTCCATTGTATATATGTACCAGAGTTTTAAAATTCATTCCTCTGTTGATGGAAATTTAGGTTGTTTCCAACTGTTTGTGATTGTGAACTGTGCTACAATGAACGTTGGAGCACAGCTGTCTGGCCATGGTCTGTTTCTTACCTTTTCTGAGTAATTGCCCAGTCGTGGGGGCAGAGGGGATTATTGGGTCATATGGTAGCACGACTTCCATCTGTTTTAGAGGTCGCCAAATTGATTTCCATAGTGACTGTACATATGTACAGGTCCACCAGCAGTGGATGGAAGTTCTTATCTCAACACACTCCCTCTAGCACTTGTTGCTTTTTGATTTTTTGAATTGGACTATTTTTGAGGGTTATGTTAGTCTGGGTAGACTAGAGGAACAGATTTCATAGACATGCATATGGATATAAGGAAAAGGTTTATATACCAGACGAACGGGACATTGAGCCCAGTCCAGTTCAAAGTCATAAGTCTGATATTAACCCATATACCTGAAATCAGTCTATAAAGTCTCCTTCTCACGAAGTCACAGGTCAGTGGGTGCAGAATCCTGGCGCTGGCAGCTGTCTCCACATGGCTCCTCACTTCCAGGGCTCAGGGTCCATCAACAGCAGAAGCAACTCACCACTGGCAGAGGTCTCCATGTGGCCACCCTAGCTACAGAGGTCTGGATCCATCAGGACAAAGCCATGTAGTCTGTCCGCTGGCTCATCCAGCTTCTCTGATGCTGCCATCTTGTCTTGTCTGTGGTTCATCGTTTCTGAAACTAACTCTCAAACACTGGAGAAGATAGCTTCTCATCTTCACGAGGGAAATATCGCAAAATTTCCCAGAAGTCTCAGGAGAAAGCCATGCCCACATAGAGGCCTCTTTGGCTACTCAATGGCTATCTCCAGATTAACAGGCTAGACTCCACCCCTACACTTCAATCATAAAATTAACATAGCACATGACTGCCACAAGGGTCTTAGGTAGCGTCTCAAAGTTGTTCTAATTTGCATTTTCCTTATGGTTAATGATCAGAACATTTTCTCATATGCATTTGTCATTTGGGTTTCCACTCTTATGAAACTTCTGTTCAGGTCCTTTGCCCAGTTCCTCATGGGCTGCTTGTTTTTTTCCCCTTATTGTAGATTAGCAGAGTATTGGAGCTGTTATTAATAAGGCCTTTGTCTGATATGTCATTGTTAAAGATGTTTTTCCCATTCTGTGGATTCTCTTGGCAAATCTTTTCAGATAGAGTTGTTTTATCTTCAGTATATCCCACTTAACAACTTGTGCTTTCTCTGTGTGTGCCATTCCCTATTTCTTATAGCTTATGTATTATCTACACCACAGTTCTCAGGTCTGTCCCAATTCCCTCATTATTGACCCTAATAGTTTGGGGTTTTATCCTGAAGCTTGTGATCCACCTTGAGTTTATTCTTGTGCATGGAGTAAGGTAAGGGTCTTCTCTAATTTTTTTTTTTGCAGGTAGCTATCCATTTTTTTGAGCATCATTTGCTGAACAGGGAATCTGCTTCCCATTTGATATTTATAAGGTCCTTATCAAAGTTTAGTTTTCTCTATGCTGCTTATTTCATTTCTGGATTTTCAGTTATTTATTTATTTTTTCATGAATTATTTATTTTTTATTGGTCTGACTATCTGTTGTTACACTGGCACTACACTTTTTTGACCACTTTGGCTGTGTAATAGGTGCTAAAGCCAGGTAAAGAAAGTCCTCCTACTTGGTCCTTCTTTTTGAGAAGCGCTCGTCAATTCTGAGCTTCTCAATCCATAAGAAGTTGGTTGTCATTTGTTCCAATTCCTTGAAGAAAGATGATGATATTTATATTGGGATAGCAATAAACTTATACAGTATCTCAGGCAGGTCTTACATATTTACTTTGTATCTTTGGACTTTATTCCTCTTTATGGGTGTGGAGTACTCCATTGTGGTTATAGGCCCTATTTTGTCCCCCTCATTCATGAGCTTGCTGTTGGCCAGTTAGATTATGTCCACTTGTGAGCAATAGACATCTCCATGATCTGGGAACATTTTTTAAAAGTAATTTTAACTCTAAAACTGCCCCAATGGTAATGGAAAGTGTGGCTAGGAATTCTGGTTTCAGAGCTCCTTGTGGAGCTATCTTCGGGTCAAGTCTAAAGTCTCCATCCCCCTCACACTTATCATGAGCCTTCTCAGCCTACTTTTATGACCAAATCTATAGAAGGAATTCTGGTGCCGAAGCTGGATAAACCCTGAAAGGTCATTGGTCCAAACCCACATGATGTTCCACAAAGCAAAGAACTGTCCATTCCTGTAAATATTTGTAGCCTTGAAACTCCATGAAGATTGACTAGCAGCACTGGTTGTGGTTTTGGATGTAGGAAACTTGGTGGTGCAACATTTAAACACTTGGCTACTAATTGAAAGGCTGGTAGTGTGAAGCAGCCCAACAGAACCCAATGGTGAAGTACCACTCTCACCTGAGGTCATCGAAATAAAAAAATCTGTTGGAAAGTACCCAACAATAGAAGCAATTTTGTCATCTAAGCTGGCCCTTGGGACTCTTCTCTTCCAAATCTGACTCAAACAATTCCCCATCTCTTCATTGTTCATAGGATTTTTTTTGGTGACATGATGGGCACTGAGTGCTGCGCATGGAAAAGAGAAAGAAGACACCCAAAATGATGAACATGGGGAAGTGACAGGGTTAAGAAATCCCACTTGGTTCTTGGTCTTTAGAATTGTCCATAGAGAGAATAGAGGCGATAACAAGGAGTGCAGTTCTACTCTGAAACACAGGAGGGGAGGCTAGGAGCTGGAATGCGCACAACAAGCGATATCTTTTCAATATCTTCCTTTGCTTCCTGGCAAGCACCATTTTAAAGTAGACTCAGTGACAGTCAATGTCTTTTTTGTGGTATATAACAACACACAAATGGGGAAGTGACAAAGGTTCACAAATCAATCTGCCCACCCTGCTGCTCACCAAGATGTAGGTGAGCACCACTACCTCCTCAAAATCCAGGCATCACTCACTTTTGTCCTGTATCTCCAAGGCTCTCCATGAGATTCTTCTGGATTTCTGAAAGGGTGATGGTTCAAACTCATCCAGAAATGGCTGAGGAGAAAAGTCTTATGGCCTGCTTCTGAAAGGCCACAACTAAGAATATCCCTTGGTTCTACTCTGAAACACAGGGGTGGAGGCTATGATGTGAAATAGACACAACAACCAATCTAATTTCAATATCCTCCTTTGCCTCCTGGCTAGCACCATTTTGAAGTAGACTCACTGAAAGTCAATGCCTTTCTGTGGTATACAGCAACACACAATTCTCATAAAAACATCTGGGTAGAGCAGATTTTACAAAAAATAAGTCAATGCATCTGAATTATTCTGTTGGTGAAGCAAATGGAACATACCATGGACTTCCAGAAGAACAAACAGAACTCTTTTGGAGGAAACACAGCCAGAATGCTCCTTAGAAGAGAGGAGGATAAGAATTCTTCTTAGGGGCACACTAGCTTATGTGACCATGAGATGTTGAAAGGATTATTATGTACCAGGCATCAAAGAACTAAAAATTATATCATTATAAATGAAGGGGAGTACAGAGTAGGGATCCAAAGCCCATTTGTAGGTAACTCAACATTCCCTTTCAGAAGGGCCACAGGGAGGAGACAAGTCAGTCAGAGTACAGTGTAGCAACGATGAAACATATACCTTTCCTCTAGTTCTTAAATACTTCCTCCCTTATCTACTATCATGCTCCCAATTCTACTTGACAACCTGGCAAGATCTAAGGATGTGAACTGGTACAGATGGGAACTGGAAACATGGGGAATCCAGGACAGATGATCCCTTCAGGACCATTTGTGAGAGTGGCGATACAGGAAGGGTGGATGAAAGGTGGGGTATAAAGGGGAACTAATTATAAGGATCTATAAATAGCCTCCTCCCTGAGGTATGGAAAACAGGGAAATGGGTGAGGAGAGACATTGGCCAGTGTATGACATGACAAAATATGATAATTTATAAGTTATCAAGGGTTCATGAGGGAAAGGAGGGGTAAATGAGGAGTTAATATCAAGGGCTTAAGAAGAAAGCAAACATTTTGGGATTGATGATAGCAACAGATGTACAGATGTGCTTGACATACAAAAGATGTATATGTGGACTGTGATAAGAGTTGTATGAGCCCCCAATTAAGTGATTAAAAAAAAGAGT
>PVJH01030013.1:0-25305 GCA_004026705.1 Nesogale talazaci
TTGTGTCAGGCCATCTCTGGGAGGATCTTCCTCTCTTTTCACTCATCCTCCCCTCTACCAAGCAGGGTGTCCTTTTCCAGGGACTTGTCTTTCCTGCTGGACCGCTGACCTCAATGTTAGCAGTTGGCAACCAACCCCCAGCACAGGAGAGAGCAGAGGCATTTGACACCGATTAAGATTTATAGTGTGGGCTGAGCCCTGGTGGTGTCGTAGTTGAGTGAGGGACTGTGGAGCCCTGGGTTGTCAGTTCAAATCCAGCAGCAGCTCTCCAGGACCAAGGCTGGACCTCCCACTCCCACCACAGGGCAGTGATGCCCCCCCCAAAAAAAGCAGACAGAAAAGAGTTACAGTGCCTGTTCTCTCGGATGGCTATAACTTCGAATGGATTTGCCCATGGGTGTGGTTTGGGAGTTCAGTCTTAATCTGATTACAGGGGTGCAGTTTTGCCCTTCTCCTTTCTAAGTACCACTCTCGTTGTACTTCATTCAAATATGTTTAACCTTCTCTTATAAATTCACAGTTCGGATACTTTTATTTACAAGATGCACAAGATTTTCAGCTGTTCACATTCAATTTTACACTCGGGTAACAGTGAATCATACATCTTATGCATGCTTTAAAGGCTACACAGGCAACCCTTCCAAAAAGCATTACAATTGAGTTCATTGTGACACACACTGGCACGATGAAGGAACCGGATAGATGAGTCCCTGTGGGTCTCTGAGACCATAAGCTTTTTTGAGGAGTAGAATGCCTCATCTTTCTCCTTGGAGTAGCTGGTAGTCTTGAACTGCTGACCTTGAGGGTAGAAGCCCAATACAAAAGCCACTGTGCTACCGCTGTTCTAACAAAAACCATAGGGAGAGTTCATACTCAGGACTGGTGGTCGATGTATAGTAATCTGTTTCAGTTGGCACGATGGATGTAACCAATGCCTCATATTCCCATGCAGGAATTCTGGCTGGGAAGACCCATATCACTCCCTGGAAACTGGGAGAATGGCTGTCAGGGATTTCGCCATGGGAATGATCTTCGTATCACAGACTGTACTGGGAACCTGGGGGAATGTCTCATTTCTTTACCACTATATTTTCCTTCACTTCACTGGGGGGAAGGTAAAGTCCACACATGTGATTCTTGGTAACTTATTTGTAGCCAACATCCTGGTCATTCTGACCCAAGGAATCCCCCACTCAATGACCGCTTTTGGATTGCAATATTTCCTCAATGATTTTGGATGCAAACTTGTTTTCTTTCTTCAAAAAGTGGGCAGAGATATGTCCATTTTTAGCACCTGCCTGTTGAGTGTCTTCCAGGCCGTCACCATCAATCCCAGGTACTCCAGGTGGGCAGTGCTAAAACGAAAATCTCCTGACTACTTCATATTTATTATAGCCTTGGGCTGGACATTCTACTTGTTGATAAATTTCATGAATCCTCTAGGTATCATTGGGAAGTGGAGGAACAAAACCATCACAAGAAAAAGAGATTTACTGTACTGTGATTGTATACCTATTAATAAAGACCTACAATCTCTGCTAACAGCACTGCTAACATTCCTTGATGGGTTATGTATGGTTCTCATGCTTTGGGCCAGCACTTCCATGGTTTACATCCTGTACAGACACAAGGAGCGGGTCAAACACATTCACAGACACACTGTTCTCCCCAGATTCTCTCCTGAGATCAGAGCCACCCAAAGCATCCTTGTCCTGGTGAACACCTATGTATTTTTTTACACTATTGCTTCCATCTTACCAGTTTTTATCTTTAATTATAATATTCTTGGTTCCTGGCTGCTGAACATCTCTGCTCTAACAACTGCTTGTTTCCCAGTCATCAGTCCCTTTCTCTTCATGAATCATGACTCCAGTGTATCTATCGTATGCTTTTCCAGGTCAAGAAAACAAAATCCTCTTCTCTTGTGAGGAAAGAGTAAACTTTATCTTTTTCATAGCATCTATTTGTTTCCTTACTGTACTCAATCAGATTTCTTCTATTTTTCACATGAAGTTACTCAGTGTGTGAATCAAAGCAAAAATCTTTTATTGTATATTGTATAAAGATTTGCCAAGTAGGTTAGTTTTCCATTCATCAATTCCTACACATCCTGTTTCAGGTTATTGATTGCTAAACCCAAGACATAAAATTATTCACCCTAGTTCCCCTCTGTTTTTTCTTTCCATTCCTCCTCCTTTCCTACCTCTTCGGAACTTTGTCCTTGGACCTCTGTGGAATATAAATGACAAGATATTTTGCACCTATTATAGGGGGGGTGGTATATACACTCACATCCACACATCTCCTACAGTTCAGTGAATGTATATCACGCAAATTATGTTTGTTACTCCTCAAGCAATGATACTGTAAAACCATCCATTAAGAAATATAAAATCTAAGGCACTACATACATGTTATAACAATGACTCTATTTTCATGATATCTGCATGTGTGATAGTTACACTGTCATGCTAATTGATGAGCTGATTTAAATGAAATGGAATGTGATGTTTTTATCTATTTTCATTCTTATGCCTAAACTCTAAATGTTATAAATATGTTCCCAAATTGATGTAGTCAAACAATATTTTACTTAGATATAAGTAATTATTTTCTGACATGAAACTGGATATGTTTGTGAATACAATGGTTGCTCTTTATGATATCTCTTGTGGTTCTTAGGCTGCCTAACTTCATCTCGTCTAAGTTCATTCATTTCAATCATTCTCTATTTACCCGTCTTTTTTGTTTTCCATTTACTTGGTTTTTTAATGTGAAAATTGAAGCAACGTTTGAAAAATAAAGACAATGTAAACTGTTCCTCAGCATAACAATAATGAAAACTATTTATCTTTTTACTTCCTGATACATACAGGGAATGACTGAAATATCCCAAACAGAAGTACTTGCTTTTGAAGTTCCTAGATAGGAAAATAAAGAGCATATTGTCAGTCCTCGGGATACTGCCTGTGAAAATCGCATGCCCTGTCGCCACCATGGAGAAGGAAGGTAAAGTTATTTGACCCACCCATGACTTCCAACCTCAGAAACAATCAGTAGTTCTTTTCCCTTCACCTTTGGAACGATGATGAGATTTCCAGGAAGTGCAGAGACTTCCATGGACTCCTGGGAAACTTGGTGAACTGGAGACGATAGGCCTCCAGAGGAAGAAAGGTTTCCTGAGATTGTCGGGCCACTTGTGTTTGTCTGACGTCTAAACCACTTGTCTTTCTGAGTCCTGCATGTTAGTCTAGAGTTCTGAGCTGAAGAGGAACAGAGAAACTCAGACCCATGGAGGTGCACATCTTCATGAGAGGATTTGCTCCCTTATATCAGAGTTCCAGCTTCCATCAGAGGTCTCAGAAGGTTTGTCTTGCTCTTCAGAGAGGCTTAGCCCGGAGACCTGACATGGGAAGAGGAGTTAGGAAGGAGTTGCTTGGAGAAAGTTTTACTTCAGGGGTCCCGTTTTCTCTAAATGTTCTTCTCCAGGGCAGCTGTGGCCCCATGGGACTTTCCTGGATCCAACCACCACACACAAACACAGTGGATATTTTGATCAAAAGTTGTTTCTCATGCAGCCAGTTCAATCTGGTTTGGTTATTTTGGGTTCTTAGAAGAATGTTATTAAATTTGAAAATCCTAGGACTGGATTCCTAATTTTAAAATTTTTATCATATTCATTTTGATGAGCCTTGGAGGTGGAGTGGTTATGCATCAGGCCATAAATCAAAGGGTCCACAGTCCATCTGATCCCCAGGAGATAGATGACACTCCCCTCTTAGCATCTCAGGAAGCCACAGGGGTAGTTCTACTCTGTCCTGGAGGGTCTGAATGAGTCAGACTTGAATTGATGACAGTAAGTTTGTTTGGGATTTATTAGTTCCAACAGCTATCGTTTTAATAAAAGACAATTTCGTAGCTTAAAACAGCACATTTTCCATCGTCAAACTCTGTTTAATGTGTTTCTTGCTGGACCAAAAACCAAGGTGCTGTTAGGACTGTGTTTCTTTTTGGAAACGAAAGGGTAGCATCCATTCCTTTCCTGTCCCACCTTCTACAGGTGATCAGCATTCCTTGGCCTCTTTCATTCCCTTCCTCTATTGTCAAATCTAACAATACTGCATATCCCTGGCCGTTCTTCCATAGTTAATCTTCTTTTGAACATAGTCAGGAAACATGATCTATTTCATTGGGGAGTAGGGGCATCACTGCCCTGGTGGGAGTAGGAAGCCCATCCTTGCTCCTGGAGAGCTGCTGCTGGATTTGAACCGCCAACCCTGTGGGCTGAAATCCCTCACACAACCACTATGCCACCATAGCTCAGCCCAGACATGATCTATTTTCTTGTGTATATTTTCCCCCACAATATAAGTTTGCACTAGTAGCAATGAGTACAAGCAAAATGTTATAAAATTGGTTGTGATAATGATTGTACACTTCCTGATATAATTGAACTATTGACTTGTGTGATTTGTGTATGAAGTGCCATTAAAGCTGTTTTAGAAACAGGCGAAAAATAAAAAGAAGAAGAGTGTTCTTATAGCTTTTCCTGAGAGTCCAAAATATGCATCAAGAAATTTGGTTTACCTGTTTAGTCTTGGCCATTGAAGCTGGATGAGTAGGGGAATGCTCTCCTTCAGGAAATATCACAATGGAATGAGGGGGAGTGAAGATGGGAGACCCAAAGCCCATCTGTAGGCCACTAGAGATCCCCTTACAGAAGGGTGGCAGGGAGGAGAAGTGTCTGTCAGAGTGCAGAGTAGCAATGATGAAACATACAACTTTCCTCTAGTTCTTAAATGCTTCCCCCACCCTCACCCCACACTCACCGCACACTGCCACTCTCATGATCCCCAATTCTACCATAGATAGAAACCATAGTTTCCACCAGATAGAAACTGGAAACACAGGGAATCCAGGACAGATGATTCATTCAGGACCATTCCTGAGAGTAGCAACATCAGGAGGGTGGAGGGAAAATGGGGCACAAAGGGGAACCAATGACAAGAAACTACATATAGCCTACTCCCTGGGGGATGGACTACAGAAAAGTAGGTGAAGGGAAATGTGGCAGTCACCGATCTGTGTCAATTTCAGCACTGGGAGTGTAGGGGTGGAATCTAGCCTGTCAATCTGGAGATGGCCAATGAGGCCTCTGTGTGGGCATGACCTTCTCCTGAGAATTCTGGGAAGTCTCGCGTTGTTTCCCAATTGGAGGAGAGAGACTTGACTCAGTCTCTTGGGGACAGTCTACCGAAAAGACAACATGGCAGCATGATATAGAGACTCTGAATCCTGGAGACTGGAGGAGGTAGCAGAGAAGCACATGGGTTTACCTTGATGAAACCAAACCTCTGGGACCGGAGAAGCTGGAGACCCTTACCAGCACTGAGATGCTTGGGAGGCCACAGGGAGACCCCTACCAATACTGAGATACTTCTACCGCCACTGGATACTGCTGATGGAGCCTGAGTCCTGGAAATGAGGAGCCGTGGGGAAAGCCCTGCCAGCACCGGGATGCTTCTGCATCTGCTGCCACTGGACACAAAAGACTCTGCACCCACTGGCCTGTGGTTGTCCTGGTGTCATTGCACGTGCTTTGTGAGTCAGAAGGAGACTTTCTAGACTGGTATCAGACATATGGGCTCATATCAGATTTATGACCTTGGACTGGACTGGGTGAGGATGCTTTCTCAATGTTCCATTCCTCTTGCATATAAACCTTCCCTTATATCCATATGCGTGTTTATGAATTTGTTTCTCTAGTCTACCTGGCTAACGCAGGAGATGTCAGACAGTGTAAGATATGACAAAGCAATAATCATTTAGAAATTATCAAGGGTTCCTGAGGATGAGGGAACAGGGAGGGAGAGGGGAAATGAAGAGCTGATAGCAAGGGATCAAATGTTCTGAGAATGAAGAGACCAATAAATGTGCTTGACACGATGGATGGATGGATCAATGGATTGTGCTAAGAGTTGTACGAACCCCCAATAAAAGGATTTAAAATAAATAATGGTAACAACAACAAAAAGAAAGTGTCACAACAAGATGCACACCTTGTACTGCCGTGACGCCAAGGTCTATCATCTACAGAAGTTGGCTTGTGGTAAACATGGCTGCTCTGCTGTGGCATGCAGCATGTGCTTATGTTAATTTCATGATTGAGATGTAGGGGTGGAGGCTAGCCTGTTCATCTGGAGATAGCCATTGAGTAGCCAATGAGACCTCCGTGTGGGCGTGGTTCTCTCCTGAGACTTCTAGGAAATCTCACATTTCCCTCCTGGAGCCATCTCCCCAGGTGTTGGGAGTTAGTCTCTGAGACAATTAGCTACAAAGAAGACAAGATGGCAGCATCCGAGGCACTGGAGGAGCTGGAGGAGAAGCCACACGGCCTTACCCTGATGGAACCAGACCTCTGGAGCTGGAGAAGCCACATGGAGAGCCCTGCCAGCACTGAGTTGTGTCTACCACCACTGGGTGCTGTTGGTGGACCCTGAACCCTGGAAGCGAGGAGCCATGGGGAGACCCCTGCCAGCGCCAGACTCTGCACCCACTGGCCTGTGATTTCGTGAGTCAGAAGGAGACTTTATAGACTAACATCGGGCATAGGGGTTAATATTGGACTTAGGACTTTGAACTGGGCTGGGCTGCTTCCTCAATGTCCCATTCCTCTTATATATGTAAATTGTACCCTTATATCCATAGGCACGTCTATGATTTTGTTTCTCTAGTCTACCCGGAATAACACAATGTCTCTCTCTCTCTCTCTCTCTCTCTCTCTCTCTCCACCCTCAAGTCAATGCTGATTAATAGCACCCCTCATTGGGTTTCTCAGACTGTAAACTGTGTACAGGAGTAAAAACCCCAGTGTTTCTCCCTTGGAGCTGCTGGTAGGTTTGAACTGCCAGCCACCCAGGTTGCAGCCCAACACCTAACCACTACACTACCAGGGCTCCCGTAACGACCCGGTTGAAGAGGCTAGAAGTCCAGGGTTTCAAATGTATTCCTTGTGGGTTCACTCCCCGGGATAATGTGCAAGTCAACTCTTGCTTCCTGCGGCCAAGTGGATTCTGACTCATCAGAATATGGCAGGACAGACTAGATGTGCTGCCTGGGGTTTCTGAGGCCACTATCCACCTTTCGGGAAAACAGACCGCCTCATGTCTCTCCTGATGAAGCTGAAGTGCGGGCTTTTAGGTTAGTAGTTCAATGCTTAACCCCCACTGTATCACCAGGGCTCCCCGTTTCCACCCCAGACAGACAAGGGGACTTCGGACGCTTGTAGAAAAGGGAAGGAGGGAGGGAAGGGGAGAATGCAGCGTGGAAACCAAGAGCTCAAGTGGGAAGCAGCTGTTTTGAGAACAACGTACAAGTGTGCTTGACACAATGGCTTTTTGTATGGATTGTGATGAAGTGATTTAAAAAAAAAGAAGAAAAGGCAATGACACCATAATAACATTTTCCCATGAAGTTTTGAAGGCGCTGCCTCCTGAATTAAAATTCATACGCGCCTAAGAGCCCCCAGGTGGTCCTCAGGTATAAATAAAACTCAAGTGTAAATGAGTATCACCTGGTGATTTTGTTAAACCGCAGGTTCTGACTCAACAGATTCTGTCTCTGATTGCCACTGAGTCAGTCCGACTCACGGCGAGCCTCTAGGACAGCAGGGCTGCTCCTACTATATAAGGAAGCAGACTGCCCCATCTTACTCCAGTGGAGTGACGAGTGGTTCCACACCGCTGATCTTGGGGTTCACGGCCCAGCCTATAACCAACGGGGTATGGGGTGTACTCAAGGACAGGTTGGAATGGGTATTCCTTCCAGGCAGGAAGATGGATGACAAGGCAGGAGCTCAAGTTCCAGGTGTTCCGAGGAGACCCATGGGCAGAGATGGACCTGGACTTCCTCCCGCCTGCTCTTTGTGGAACCACGCGTGGGTTTCTAAAGGAGAAGTGGTATCAAGTCTTCGACTTCCCTGCCCTGGCTCCTTCGCCTCAACAGAGGCCTCGCCTACCCTCCTGTACCACCGCCCAGCCTCCTTCGCAGCCCTGCTTCACCTTGAGAGGCCCTTTAAGATCTGGTCCCTGCAAACAACCCACGCTCCATCCCACTTTCCCTGCCTGCTATCTGAACTATGTAGTTTCGGGCAGTCGGGAGGAAGATGAGGCTCTCCCCCCATAAGACATGGACAGCCTTGGAAACTCTGTAGGGGGCCTCAGAATCTACTCGATGGCAGTGGGTGGTTGGGGTGCGTGTTAGAGAGGAAGTTAAATGCTCATCTAACTGAAAGGTCGGCGGTTTGAACCCACCAGCTGCTTCTGGAGACCATGGGGCAGTCTGCTGTCAAAGAGGTTTGCCAGCTTGGAACGCTAGGGGGCTGTGCTGCTCTGTCCTGCAGAGTCGCTATAAGAATTGACTCGGGGTAACCTGTTTGGTTCTGGGGTTACAGGTGGCAAAACAAACAACGAAACCCTCACTGCCACCATCAGTTCCTACTTAGAGCACCTCTATAGGACAGGAGGGAACTGCCCCTGTGGGTTTCTGAGACTGCAGCTCTTTAGGGGAGCAGAGAACCCCCTCGTTCTCCCGAGGAATGGCGGATGGGTTCAAACTGCTGACCTTGTGGTTAGCAGCCCAACACGTAACCCACTACAGGCGGTGCGAATTAAAACCTCGACAACGGTGAAGAAAGCTGGTGGTGGTCGGCTATCAAAAGATAGCATAGGGGTCTTCAAGGCTTGATGATAAACAGGCGGCCATCTAGCTCAGAAGCAACAAAGCCCACACGGAAGAAGCATACCTGTCTGTGTGATCACAAGATGTCGATTGAATCCGGTCTCAGGCTATCAAAGAACAAAAAAAAAAAATCATCATGGAGGAGGGGGAGTGCACAATGGAGACCCCACGCCAATCTGTAGGCGACTAGACATCTCCTCACAGAAGGAGAAGAACCAGTCAGGGTGCAGTGTAGCAACAATGAAACATACTACTTTCCTCTAGTTATTTAACGCTTCTCTCCGCCACTATCCTGATCCCAATTCTACCTTACAAATTCGGCTAAACCAGAGCATGTACACTGGCGCAGAGCAGAGCTGGAAACACTGGGAATCTGGGACAGATAAACCCCTCAGGTCCAGTAATGAGAGTAGTGATACCAGGAGGGGAAGGGAAGGTTGGGACAGAAAGGAGGAACAGATCACAATGATCAACATATAACCCCCTTCCTGGGGGACGGACAACAGAAAAGTGGGTGAAGGAAGACCATCGCACAGGGCAAGACATGAAAAAATAATCATTTATAAATTGTCAAGGGTTCAGGAGGAAGAGAGGAGGGGAGGAAAATGAGGAGCTGATACCAAAGGCCCAAGGAGAAAGAAAATGTTTGGAGAAAGATGAGGGCAACAAATGTACAAATGTGCTTGACATAGGAGATGGATGTATGAATTGTGAGAAAAGTTGTACAAACCCCCATTAAGTATATTTTTAAAAAAGAAAGAAAATATCACGGCTTGGGTGAAGCACACCTTAAACTTCACAGTGACAATTTTGCCCCTTTTTTTGTGGGCATCACTGGCCCCTGGTGGGAGTAGGAGAGCCAGTCTGACAATTTTGCTTTTTAGATGCAGATTAGATGGTGAAATGCAGTACATTTTATGATTTCTTGACTTGTTCTCATATTTGTAATTTAGTTATGGTGAGTCTTTTTTTTTAAACTGAGCTTTTTTGTGTGTGTTTTTTGGGGGGCATCACTGCCCTCTGGTGGTGGGAATAGGAGGCCCAGCCTTGCTGCTGGATTTGAACCTCCAACCCAGTGGGCTGCAGTCCCGCGCACAACCACTACGCCACCAGGGAACATTTTTTTTTTTTGGGGGGGGGGGGGGGGGTTCCTTACTGCTCTCCAGTGGTGAGAGTAGGACAGGGAACGTTTTTTAAAAGACAAATTTATGTAACTTTTATTTTTTTTCCTCCAAAGTTTTGTTTAAATAAATTGTGGATTTGGAATTACAACTCACGTTGGTTTGCTATCAAATATATAATAATTCAAAGTACTTTGAATAGTCCCAATCTGTGTATATTATTTTAGAATTGTCACCATTGAATTTCTCTTATCTGGTGCTTTGAATGGCATGCCAATATCTTTCTATGCTGTGTGTGGAAGAGTTTTTGAATCTTTCCTTTACTTACCTTTTTTTTTTTCATCATTTTATTGGGGGCTCTCACCATTCTTATAACATTCCATACATCACTTGTATCAAGCATATTTGTACACGTTGCCATCTTCATTTCCAAATGTTTTCCACTTGAGCCCTTGGTATAAGCTCCTCTTTCCCCCTCCTTTTTTTTATAAATCATTTTATTGGGGGTTCATACAACTCCCATCAGACACATACATACATCAATTGTATGCCGGCCACATTTGCACACTTGTCATCATCACTTTCAAAACTTACTTTTTTGTTCGCTTGTTGCTTTGGTGAAAAATTTTTCCAGAGAGATTATATTGTAAATATTTCTAATGTTAAGGGATAATTTTATGCCTATGCTAGTCTTCCTAATTTCTAATTAACTGGACTACATGGACCATGCATTGTTTATGATCTTTAAAAGTATATGCATGAATTTCTCCCAAATATTTCAGCTATATCTCAAGTATTTCAGCTATTTCTCCCAAATATTTCAGTGAATCAGCATATTGAATTTGGCCATATTTTTCAAGTTATGTTTCAAATATTTCAAATTATGTCTATTTCCCAATAGATTCTTCTAAGAAATGTTAAGATCCTTTTTATTATTATACTAGTAAATGCTCGTTTAAAGCTTGTCAATTTGGAGGGGAGAAAAAAACCAACCATCTTGCTGAGCCCCAGTGGTGCAGTGGTTGTGTGCGGGACTGCAGTCCACAGGGTTGATGGTTCAAATCCAGCAGCAGCTCTCCAGAAAGCAAGGCTGGGCTTCCTACTCCCACCAAGGCAGTGATGTAGAAAATAAGAAAAAGAAAAAAAAACACACCTTGACTGCTAGCCAGACCATCAGTGAGTCAAACCCCTCCAGAGTTACCTTAGAGGACAGGCTTAGTGCACTGCTTCTGACCTATGGAGCACATGCTACTCTACACAAAGGATGCCCGTGAATTGGCACCATTTGATTTTGGTCACTATGGTAGTCACACAATTTCATGTCAACTTCATAAACAACAATGAAGGGGTGGAGGCTAGCCTGTCAATCAGACCACAGACTACTGCCTCCTTATGGGTTTGGCCTCCTGATACCTCTCTTCCTCTCTGGAGACTGGTCTCTCTCTCTCTCTCTCTCTCCCCTCTCTCCCCCCTCCCCTCCCCTCTCTCCTCTCTCTGCTTCTCCTTTCTATGGACAAGCCACATGGAGTCACCCTGGTGGCAGCCAGAGCCCTGGCGATGCGTCCACTGCCATTGGATCCACAGTTCTTTCCACCCACCAGCCTGTGATCTTCCTGCATTCGGCATCGTTGCCTGGGCTCTGAGTCTGAAGAGGAATACATGGGCTAATATCAGATTGATGAGCCAATAACTCACAGACTTGATCTGGGCTGGGATGTTTTATTGATGCATAATTACTTCTTGATATAATTCTCTCTTGGGCTGAGCCCCAGTGGCGTAAGTGGTTGAGTGCGGGACTGCGGCCCTCAGGCTTGACGGTTCAAATCCAGCGGCGGCTCTCAGGAGCAGGGCTAGGTAGCTCCTACGACCACCAGAGGGCAGTGATTCCCTCCCCCCCCAAAAAAAATATATGCGTGTCAGTGAATCTTACACATATATGAGTGTCAATGAATCTGGTCAACCCTGTCCAACACAGCTGTGGGAAACAGGAAGGTTATTCCCCAGACTGTCCCCCCCATAATAGGTGCCAAGCCTCAGATGCTGCTTGTTAACACATGGTCAATGGCTATACACTTGGAGGTCAACTGCTTAAAGGTTTCCTTCCTGAGGGTTTATCAGCCATCTGGCACCACCAGACCCTAGAGTCTCTGCCTGCTGCTAAGGAGAGTGGATTGTTCCCTGGAAGGAGAGCCCAAAGACGAGGTGAAGCCAGCTCGGAGAATCAAGGTTAGGCAGCCATCTTGACTTTAGAGTTGGCCCAGAGTGTCACGTTTGCCCCTAGTGCAGGGCACCCCCAGTGCGTCCCCCTCCTATTGCACATATGCCTATGGTACAACTCTTCCTATTACAATGTCTTTAGGGGAGCTTTCACATCCCTTAAGTGTATTTAAGCTGATTGGAAATATATCTGCTCTCTCTACAGAGCCCTGGCTGCTGAGATTACGGCCATCCTGGAGGTGAGCACTCATTGCATGCTTTCTCTTGTCTGCTGTCTCCTTAACTTTACCCCGCACCTACACAACCACCCCTTGGACCCATTCGATCACGGGGTTCGGGGCCTCCCTCCCTCACCACCCCCAGCAACTCTGCTGAACAGCAGAACCTTGAATAGCATAGGGATTGAGGGCACCCAATTCAAGCAGTTTGCAATCTGCTTATCATCCACAGAGGGCCTTGAAAGGTGCCAGCTGCCTGGGCCCGTGTAGACCCCTTACGAGTTTTCTTTTCCCTGCGGCAGTGTTATCTTGACTAAGGTGTGAGTGACCCAAGCCATGGTTGATATTCGATTGCTAAGAGGCAGGTGCAAGTTAGACGCTGAATGGAGACCAAAGAATTGATGCATTTGGACTGTGGTACTGAAAGTTCAAATGACAAACTGATTTATCTTGGAAGTACAGCCAAAATGCTTAGAAACCAGGATGGGGAGTGTTGGTCTCACATATTTAGGATGTTAGGAGAAAGCAGTCCCTGGAGGACATCATGACTGGTTGAGGGGCCGGGAGAGATGAGATGGGCAGGCACTGTAGTTGCCAGTGGGCTTAAATACAAGCCCACTGAGGATGGTGTGGAGCCAGGCAGCATTTCCGGGGACACAGGGTCGCTAAGTCAAGATCAGCTCCATGTTACCTAACATGGGGAGAGCCCACGTGTGTTGAGTGTGCGCTCAAAGATGTCGTGTGACGCTCAGGGAGAGACCAACGGCCCCTGGGGAGATGGTGAGCTTCACTCAGGGCTTTCCATGGATTTTCCTAACATTGGGTTCATCACCACAGTAATCAGGAGGGGGGGGGGGGGGAACTCCGCACATAAAGTAGTCCCCCAAAGAAGGCCCGCAGCACGGATGGTGCAGTGGTTCCCCTTGGCCGTGATCCGTATGGTCCAGTTTGAAACCACCAGGAACTCCCCGGGGGGAAGACTGGGCTTCCTGTTCCCCAGGACAGTCCGTCTCTGAAACCCCCGGGGGCTCACTGCGAGGCTTCGGCTTTGCCCCTGTGGAGTTTCACACAAGGACAGAGCCGACTGCTCCTCTCTGGAGCGAGAAGGCAATTACTTCCCCGCCTGAGGTTCCGGTGCCCATTAGACGCCTGGAGCTGTGTGGGAGGTTTGCAGGAACTGAGTGTCTCCTGGAAGCAGGAGGAAGGGATGAGAAGGGCCAAGCCGGATCCTGGTTGTCAAGGTGATGAGCACGCCTTTCTCACCTGCCAACTCAAGCGTGCCCACCTCCTAATCTTGGGATTCGCACCTTTTGACGCTCTGCCCTCCCTCCCTGGTCCCTGCTTCCTCTCAGACCTCCTCTCTCTTAGAGGCCTCTCTGGTCTCATGGCCTTACTCTATTCTCTCCCCCTTCAACAAAGGACAGCTCGGTGACAAGTTCCAGCTTCCAGAAGCACGTTCCAATCCTCAACTTGCTCCCAAGGTCCTACTGATCCCTCTGCATGTGCCTAGCAGGGCTCACACGGACGCTTAGGGTTGCCACCTGAGCCACAAAGGGCAGACTGTGACATTGGTGGGACACTCTCTGGCACTGCATGTCTCCTCCCACCAGCCAACCCTGGGCCTGGACTTCTGACACCTTCGGCTTGTGATATCTGCAGAGCTGAACGACGCTTGCACACTGAGGCGTGTTCCCTTCAGAGGCTCTGTTCTTGAGGCCCAGGCCAACGGAGAGGTCGGTCTTGCTCCGCCGCTGGGGCAGAATACCCCAGCAGGCCCTGGCTGAGGAGCCAGAAAGGATAGGCGAAAACCCCATCCTACAAGTTCCCCTGGCAGCAGGAAGCACATTGTGGGAATCAGCCATTCCCCTTCGGTCAGGACCTGGGGGAGTGGTGTGTTGGGTCGCGATGACAGTGCAGTCAAGGACTTTGGCCCTCCTGGAGACGGGCTGTGTGACACCCACACAAGGGGCGGGTGGGAGCAAACTAAAGCGCGAGTGGCCATCGGCTCGCAGTCGGGCTGCTGGCCACAAGGCCGGTGCCTCAATTGCCAGTCCATCTCCTTGAGGGTCTTCTCTGCTGCTGCTCTTCCCCTGGACCAAGCAGAGGGTCGGAAACGAGCGAGAGTGGGCTGGCACAGAGCATTAACTGTGAGGACGACGCAGGGCCCGGCGGTGTGTCATCCTGGTGCATGGCAGGCCGCTACCAGCTGGCGCCCATGCGACAGCACTAGCTACACAAAGAGGCAAACTGCGTCTTAGTCAGTGGCCAATGACTAAACCAGAGGACCGGCTATTTCTAGACCTTTATTTGTCTGTGAAAAGGGGGGAGAAAGGGGGAGGGGACAAGAATAAAATAAAAACAACACAATTGACACAAAAAAACCACTGAGGTGGAAAGAGGGAGGGTGGGGGGTGGAGAAGTTGCCAGGAGAGGGGTCCTTGTTGCAGCAGCAGGAACCAGGGAAGCTGGACTCTCTCCCTGGCTGGACAGGGCCCTGCTTCCCAGGTCTCACCTGCCCTGCCTCGTGTTCACCCAGCCCCCCTGGGAGGTGGACATGAGGAGTTGTCCCGGGCTGGGGAGGGGACGAGTCGTGCTGGGGGAAGGGGCCTGGGGTCAGACCATGCACGGGGAGCGGCAGCCAAAGGCCCCCGACTGCCTCCCCAAGGGAGGGGCATGGGTGGTAGACACCAAGGCCAGTGTGGGCTCTTCATTCAGCTTCAGGCCAGGGACAGAACTGGAGGAAGAAGCAGAGGCAGAGATCAGAACCCAGTCTCCCACCGCAGCTCCCCGCCGTCTCCACGCCTCACCAGTCAGAGCCTCCTGGGCAAAGTACTTGACATCCACATCCTGGTCCTGGGTCAGCTTCTCCAGGACGGGCTTGACCTCACTCTGCAGCGTGCTGGAAGGCAAGGGAGAGAGGAGCGGGCAAGTGAGCTGGGGCATCTTGGAAGAAGGTAGGCCAAGGTGGGTGGAGTCTCAGGCCTGACACCCGGGACCACTCCCGCATTCACAAAGCCAACAATTGCCGTAGCCCCAAAGAGCAGCCCTGACCCGAGGAGGAGAAGAGGAAACAGGAAGCACGAGGGGGAAGTGGGACGAGGGACAGCGCCGAGGGCACCGTGCTGGGATGGGCGGAATCAAGTGGGCACGAACTGCCCCTGCAAAGCTGACAGTCTTCTCTGCGAACCTTCACTTCACGCAGAAGAAAACGTTTAAATCAAATGTGCCCTGGGGTATTTTCTGCTTTCCTGTTCAATTGTGTGTTCTACATCTATCTTGACAGATATCGAAGCAGATCGACCAGACAGTACTACGCAAATAAGGTACGTAGAGGGACTGGTCAGTTCGCGACTTTGGTGGGAGGCACAGGCTTATGAAAGAGTGAGGGAAACGTCTTCTAATCAAGGAGCTGGACTAAGAACCTTCTAGAGCTAGCAGACAGGGAAGGAGAGAGCTGGAACACTGAAGTTAGACAACTGATGCCACTGCTAGTGAGTGGATTGGGTGTGCGTATGCACGCGCGCACACACACCTCTACCACCAAGCCAACTTGTGGTGGTGCCCTGTGAGAGAGAAACTGTGCCCCAAGGTCCATCTATGGCTGCTTTTCGGGAAGCAGATGGCCAGGCCTGTCTCTGCAGCGCCTCTGGATAGACTGGAACCACTGTTCAGCGCAAGCCCAGGAACCTGCTGAGAACCATTTTCTAGTGTCCACTCCTAGTGCAGACCCCCACTCCTCCGCCTTCCCATCTGTGAGGTAGGCCCTTTTGAGTGCCCATTCTACACTGAAGGAGACCGAGACGCAGGGAAAGGACAGGGCAGGCCAAGGGCATACAGCAGGTAAAGAGCAGCAGTGGGTCTCCAACCCCGGGCTCTCCCTTCCAAGGCTATGGATGACACCAGGGGATCGGCCCAGCATGACGAGAAGGCCCAGGCCTCACCTGTTGTCCAGGATGGGGCCTATCTTCTGTAGGGACTTGGCCACGTTGAAGCGGACATTGGCAACAGGGTCTCCAGCCATTCGCAGGACGGTGGGCAGCATGTGCTTGGTGGTGATGTCCTGTCCACAGACCTCAGACAAGACCTAAGGGCCGCAGTGGCAGCAGAGGAGAGATGACCTCGAGTGTAAGTCTCAGGCCTGTGCCCCTGGCCAGGCCACCTCAGTGATCACTGGCCCTTCGGGCAAATAGCAGTATGGGGGACTGCCCATCTCCTGGAAGAAGCACATTCCCTTCCTGAAGACCCTACCATTTTCCTGCCATCCTGACTCCTCCCAGGGGAGGAACAGTCTCCCAGGTCTACCTGCCCATCCTCACAAGTCCCTCAAACTCCTCTAGAAAGGGAGCTGGCTCCTGGCCCAGAGAGCTCTCCTGTAGGGTGCGATGGCCTGCAAAGTCCGGCCAGGGGGAGAGGCGCACGACATTTGTGGGTATGGACTCTGAAATCCCACCCGGCGACGCCTGGTTATGTGCCGGCTTTATCTGTGAGCACGGTGGTGCGCCAGAGGATCAGAGCAGCGCCTCCTACCAGACTATCCTAGGCACCCAGGTGTGGACCAGCCCAATCATCTTCTGAGCAGAGGGGCTCGGGCACCCTGTAAGCGTGAACGATGTCCATGGGAGAGACTAAAGTTACCACCACCTGGCAAGAGGCGGAATGGAAAACTAGGCTGACCCCCGAGCCTGCCCACACACAGCCTCTCAAGTCCCGACCCCGGAGGGGTCCTGAGACCCTGACTAGTCTAGAAGCTCCAAGCCCTGGGGGGCCGGGTTCCTGAGACTCATCCCGCCCCATGTCCATGGCAGGGTGTCTCTCCTTGGGGAGTGGGGGAGCTCACGTTGATGCAGAAGAGCGTGGTCATGCGGTGCAGGTAGTTGGGGTCCCCAGACATGGCCAAGACCTTGGGGATGATGGTGGCGTGGGCCCACTCCTTCCCGAACTTCTCGACCAGCTTCTTCAGGTTGCTGGTAGCCGCCTCCCGGATGGCGTAGACTGCAGCGGGGGAGATGGGTAAGCGGGACAGGTGAGTCCGGGGGGCAGGGGTGGAGAGGGAGTCCTAACTAGAGGCCCCCCCAAGCACAGACTGAGCGAACGATCTTAGGGGCAGGGCCACCTCAGTCACCGGCCTCGCTCTGAGTGCTACACAGTGAGGGCTGGTCTCCTGCAGCCGCTGCCCCGCAGCACCCAGGGGAAACCTCCAGTGGGAGCCGACTCACACGGGCTCACAGCGACGCTGGCAAGTGAGACTAGCAAGTCACTGAGCACCAGTGAGCCCATCACATGGAGCTTCACTGTGTTTGGCAGATGGGGCTTTTTCTGAACACCGAGGCTGGGGGCGTTCCTGCAAGCTGAGCCTGCCAACTTTGTCCCAACAGCTCCCGTTTACTGCCTGTCTCTGGGGCACTTCCTGGTCACTCTGGCAATCCTTCATGCTTCCTGCGACTCAACTGCATGCTTCACAGCCGCAGGGTCACGTAAGCAGGCCTCTGCTCTGCCCACGGGAGCACGAGCCTTCAAAGGGCGTCCTTGGCTGTGCACTCGCCTCTATCACTGAACCCCAGGTCTACCTGGACGCTGCTCAGTGCCTGAAGTGGGCACTTCCCACAGCACCGAGGGCCGGGCGGCCCCCACAGCTGCCGCATCAACATGGGGCTAAGAGATGGCAGGGACATGCTCAGGTCCTGGCCTGGAGGGGCCCCAGAGTATCTATCAAGAGGACACCCCCTCCCACCCTGCACTCCTCCGAGATGCTAAACAGCAGGGAGATGGCTCATGGCAGCAACTGGGGGATGGAAGAGGGCTCTGGCCCATTCCTGCCCCCCTGCTGCGGGCACTCACCGTGGTCCACCAGCCAGGCCATGCACAAGGAGTTGAGCTTCTCATCGAAGAACTCCACTCCCTGCAGGAGAGAGGGCAGAGGGTTGGGGGAGGCACACCGACAGCTCAGGGACACTAGCCACCTACACAGACGAGGTTCCTTCCCCAGGGCTCTGTCCATCCTGCATAACCTCACCGTCTGCAGCCCCTCCTTGCGCTGCACCGTAGTCCTCGGGCGTGCGCTGTCTCACCCTGGTGTCGCCCTCCCCGGGCAGCGGCCACCCCTCCTGCTCCTGGGCTGCCTGCCTTACCAGCTGCCCCGCCAGCAGGGGCATGTACTCGATGATGGCCAGCCGCACCCGCCACTTGGCGTCCTCAGCCAGCTCGACGATGGCGGGGAGCAGCGACTGAGACAGCTGCCGGATGCCGATGACCTCGTTGACGCAGTCCAGGTTGGAGATGATGTTCAGCCGCACCTCGGGGCACTGTGGGGAGGGGGGAGGTGGGCAGGGGCTCTCAGACGGCGCATGGCCGTGGCCACCCGGGGGACAGCAGGGGGAAGGTGAAAGAGGATCTGGACCAGGTGATCCCCCACCCAGGTCGGATCCGAGGGCCAGGAGGCGGGGACAAGGAGCCAAGCTCATGCAGGAAAGCTCGGCGCTTCTCCGAGCTGAAGCCAGAATCACCAACGCCACGGCCGTCCAGTTGACATCTGACTCAAAGAGGTCTGGAGGGCGGAGATAGGCCCCACCACAGGGTCCCTAGGCTGCAAGTCTTTACAGAAGCGGCTGACCTCCCGGTTAGCAGTCCAATGTGACCCCCGGGGCCCAGGATGACCATGTTATCCTGCACCCCCACTCTAGGGCAGACCCCCCACCCAAAACCAGAGAGCAGGAGGGAGAACACAGAGATCCGCAGGGCAACACCCACTGCAGCGCTCGTCCTGACAGCTCACGGTGGGAGAGAGCCGGCATTCCCATCAGCAGCCACACACACAGTGGACACAGCAGCTCATGGACGGGCCCCGGGCACACGTGCGTGAGTCACGAGATGGCAGGGAGTGCGCGATCCCACTGAGGCGAAACACCCACAACCGGCGCACAGAGACCGCGAGGTCAGCAGGTGAAACCACCGTGCACTCCATGAAAGATGGGCCTTTCACCATGATTCACACTTCTGGTTGCTTCCCCTCGCTGTCCCGCTCCATGCAGAGGGAGGCAGAGGTGGGACACACTGATGGGAGGACTGACTCGGGCCTCTGCAAGCAGAGCTACACCCACAGGCAGACGGTCCTACCAAGGAGCCTGAAAACTGGCCCCCACCTCCCACCATTCCTGCTGAACAATCCAGGAGTACACACACACACAATAATCCAGGAAGAGGAGGGGAGAAGAGAGAAAGACACACACACGCCTCAGAAAAAGGTCTAGGCATCACTACAGAGGACTGCCAGGAAACTGCCCCAGTTCTTCTCCCTCACGCCGCCTGTCAGTCAGTCGGCCAACCCGAAGGCAGCCGTCAACAGGAAAAGGCATGCAAGGTGTGAGTGAGTGAGTGATCATACCGAGAGTTGTGCCTGCCGAGGCTCCCGGGGGCTCCGGACCCATCAGGGTGGTCAGCTGAGCCTCCTGGCAGCCCCACACACACCCACCCAGCGCTCACTGGCCGTCGGGTGCCCGTACCTCATCCTTCAGTTGCGCCAGGAAGAGGGGCAGGAGGTGCTCGATGGTGTTGTCTTTGCCCAGGATGGGCGAGAGGCCCATGATGACGGAGGCCAGGGCTGACTTGACGTGTTGGTTGGCATCTGACACCAGCTCCTGGTAGAGAGAAGGAAGGAGGGTCCTGGGGTCAGGGCAAGCCTGCGGGAGCAAGTGGCCACGACTCCTCACCAGCCAGGCCACCACCCCACCCCGCCCGCGAATGCAGCAGGCATGGCGGTTCCCTTGTGCCCCTCCTCTGCCCCCGCCCCCACCATCTGTTTTCTTAATATAGTGACTGGGGTGAAAACTTACAAATGGGTTTTTCCACTCAACAATTCACATGTGTTTTGATTTTCAATATTACCCACTAGGTGACCACTGTCTTCCAGTTCCTCCCCGTGTTTCCTCCCCACCTGCTGCTGCCTGCCCACCAAGCCTCTCCCCCAGCATCTGCCCTTTCAGTGCTGCATGATGGAAGATGGTGTCAGGCCCATGGCAGCACAGCTGAGCCCAGGGTGAGTCCAGTTGCAGGGTCAAAGGGTGACTGAGGGGCACGGTCAGGGTTAGTCCCAGAGCTCTTTGGATGAACAGCCAACCACCTTTGGGGAGGGGGAGCGCATGGCCCCCTCCCATCTCAGATTCATCCACCACCAGAACCCCAACTATGTCAAGCCCAAGAGCATCCCGGTCCCCAGAGCTGGGCGGCGGATGTGTGCGAGTGGCCCCGGCGCTCGCCGCCCCCCCCTTCTCTGGCCAAGCACACCTCACCTTAATGCAGGGCAGGATCTGGGTCATGATCACGTTCTCCCGGCAGTCGGCGGAGAGATTCTCGCAGAACTCTGCGGGTGAAGGAGGGGAGAGAGGGGGTGGGGACAGGTGAGCCTCAAGGCCCGGTTCTGGCCCGGCCCGACACCCTCCCCCTCACTTGACAAACTCTGGTCGCCAGCACCAACCTTTGACCTTGTGGGAGGCGGCGGCCCTCACCTCGGCCTCACAGTCCTTCATCAGGTTCTGGAAGGCGGGGACCAGGTCCGTCTTGGTGATCTCTGGCCCCACTGCTTTCTGGAGCTGCAGACAGGAAGAGAAAGGAGCTTATGGAAAAGCATGTATCGGGTCCAGAAACCCTGACTTAAGGACAGATACGGTCACCTGTGCTTACCACTAACCATTAGCAATGTGCACTGCACGCCGGGGGCTTTAAGGAGCTCCTGGGGAAACTCCATCATCCTTCAACGGCATCATTCCTCAACTCCATTCCCCACACCCCTTCTGAAGGCCCCTGACCCCGCGTGGTAGCAGGCCTTCATGCACGTGTCACCACCTGTATCTTTCTATGTCAGGTTTCCCACCCCCCCAAAAAACACCTAGACTTACAAAAATACTAGTAAATAATGTAAAAAAGCATTTACACCAAGTGCCATCCCACCGAGACGGGTAGCACAGGGTGGAATTGCCCGTTGGGGTCTCCCAGGCTGGGCTCTCCCCCATGGAGGGCTGCTGAGTCTGCAGCCCGGACGTTGTGGTCAACAGCCCAGTGCACCAGCTGTGCGCCCAACTTGCCACGCAGTCATGGGACTGGCACCGGTCATGGTGCCCCCGCCCCTCCCCTCCCGTCTCCGGGGACTCCACTTCCCCACCTGTGGGGGCAGGCTGTGTCTCTCACCCACCTCTGTGAACTTGTCAGCCACCATGTACCGGACCCGCCAGGACTTGTCCTCAGCGGCCTGGCGCAGGGTGGGCATCACCAGCGCCTCCAGGTCCTCCTGCGGCAGGAGCTGGGCGATGTTCACGCAGGCCTCCACCGCCAGCAGCCGAACCGAGTCCTGCTCGTCAGAGGCCAGGTTGGAGAACATGGGGATGATCTCGCTCTTGACGTTGTCCAGCTCCAGCACCTTAGCGAACTCCCCCAGCTTGGAGGCTGCGGCCCGCCGCACCATGGGGGTGTCATCGGAGCACAGGTTCCGGAAGTACCTGGGGGGCGGCGGGGGCTCAGGAGTGGGGCTCCCCGAGGCGCACAGAACACATCTCCCACAGCCACGCAGGCGCCAAGAGCCTAGGGCATCATGCCCACCGCTCAGAGCAGCTACCGAGGTCCCGTTTCCCGACTGCAGTCCCAGGGGAAGGGGGGGTTGTCTGGAGCCCAGAGGGGGTTCCTGTGTGGGTACTCACTGTCGGAGCTCTGCCTTGACGGCACTGGACACTCGGGGGTAGCAGACGGAGAAGAGGCCACAGGCCGAGGTGCGAGAGGTGAACCAGTCACCGCCTGCCAGCCGCTTCACCAGTGGCACGAAGTGGGCCTCCAAGTCTGCAGGCGAGTGCTCATGCGAGATGGCCCGCAGGGACTCCACCGCCTTGTCCCGTACCACCGTCTCCTCCACCGTGGCCAGCGACTCCAGGGGCGGCTGGGGCACAAGGCAAGTGGGCCATCACCGACGGCAACCTCCCCCACCTCACACCCTCACCCAGGGCCTCATCAGCGGGCCAAATGTAAAAAGCTTTGGGGTGGCCATCCACGAACCTCAAGTGCATGGCCTTGTCAGAGAGGGGCAGCACACCTCTCTCAAGTTTCTTCAAGTGGGACAAGAACATCCAACTCCCCCTCGGCACCACTATGCTTGCAAGGCTGTGACCTTTCGGAAAGGGATCACCAGGCCTTTCTTCGGAGGCACTTTGGGGGATCAGACCCGCGGTCCTCTCCGCCAGCAGTCACCCAGGAAGGCCCACACTGACAATGCCACCGACTCTGAAGCCCTCTAACAGACTCCAGGGGCACTGGTTCTACCTCACTGAGCCCCTGAAGCAGGTCTTGCCACTGTCCTATCTTAAATCAGGGGAAACAGAGGCCGGCCGGCTGCCCGACCCCACTGCTCAGCTTCTGTCAGAGCCATCTGCTGGCTGACGTGAGGGCCGGGACCTTGGCCAGTCCCTGGGCTGAGGGTAGGTTTCAGGGCTTCCGATTGACAGTCACCCCCCTCCTCAGGGTGAGCAGAGGGGCCGGGCAGATGCCCACTAGTCAGGATGCCCCCATGTTCCGGGGATTGTCACGGTCGCTATTAAGTCAGCAGCAAACGGTTCACGAGCTCAGGCACCAGCCACACGGGTAGAGGCGAGAGTCGCCTCGGGAGATGGGCCTGGTGGTGGTCAGCTCCTGCTAAGAGCAGCCAGGGCCCCGGGGCCAGAGCGGGGGTTCCGGCCCTCTCTTCTTGGCTCTGCACACCCCCCTGTGGACTCACCAGCAGGCAGTGCACGAACTCTGGGCCTCCCACCAGCGTGGTGAAGGTTCCCAGCTGCTCCGCCAGGGCCAAGAGCACCTCATCCTCATCGTAGATGGTGTCTGTGGAAGCAAGACGGGCTCGGTGACGGGCCGGCCACAGCGAGCCCAGCCCCCGGTGTCACGGCCTCCCCTCCGCACCCACAGTCCCCCCTTGCTGGGCTGCGAGCTCCCAGCCGACGGAACCCATGTGGGTGGCACCGGGCTGTCGCTCCAGGCGGCAAGCAGCACACCGCGAGGAACAGCCCTCGTTCGACGGTGCGCCTCTCTGTGACTGGGCCCTTCACAAACGGGCGGTCTGTCTGTGAGCAAGTTAACCCCAGCCTGTGCTCACTTGGCTGTCAGTCTATCTGTCAGATTCTGGTCGTTCTCGAGAAAGCTCCAACCCTGTCCCACCACAAGTGCACACTGGGAAGGAACCCTGGTGCCGCAGTGGTGAGACGCTGAGCCGGGAAACAAACGCAAGGTTGGCGATCCAAACCCGCCAGGCAGTCTGCAAGACAGACATGGGTTCTCTGCCCCGGGCACAGTCAGAGTCGTCGCAGGACCCACCGGGGCCGCGCTACTCTGTACTACGAGGTCGCCATGTTCCAGATCGCCTCGATGGCAGGGAGTCTGGGTTTGGGCATTTTTTACCATGCACGAAGGAGGCCAAGGGGCACTGTGAGTTAGGAAGCGGGCCACTACCCACCATGTTGGCAGTTCTAATCCACCCACCGGCCCTCGGCGGTCTGCTCCCGTGCAGACGTACTGACACAGGGACCAGGGCAGGGTTTCTTTGCGGGGGGATCGCCTTGGTGGCACTGCACACGTAACAGGGTCTCTGTGAGCGGCTACAGGCCGGGAACCCACCAGCTTTACTGCGGGGGTCTGTGGCACGCATGTACGCCACCAACCACCAGAAGCCCACTTTCCACAAAGGGTGAACCGCCTGGCCTTTCAACAGGGAACTGTAACCTCACTGCTGCACGTGCAGGTCCGCAGGCAGACCTCAAACCATCGCCCCCAAGGCACGACAAGGCCTGCAGGGCTGGGGTTCTGGAGGGTCCGGGCTTCTGTCCAATTGCCCGTGAGGCGAGTCCCACTCCTGGAGACCCCACTGTGCCTCAGGAGGTTTCTAATGGCTGGGGGAGGGGAAGGCAGGGGACACGCCTTTCCTCTGAGGAGCCTCTGGGTGGATTCGAACCACGAACCTTCCGGTTAGAGACCAGCTAAGCGTGCATCACTGTCCCTACAGGCACATGTGGCAGACTCACCCCGGACCTCCTCTCCCCTCACAGAGTAGGGCTGACGGCCCTAGCCCTGGCCTCGAACCCTGCAGGAAAGCAGCCCACAGCAGCAAAGGCAAGCACCCTGCCGCCGCTCATTCCCACCCCTGGCAACTCCGGGTGGGCACAGCAGACCTCCTGGGGCCTTCTAGAAGGGGACCAGGCCAGGTTTTTCTTCCAAACCACGTGGAACACCCTCCTGAGTGTGGGGGTAAAGCCGCCTCTGAGACGCTCTCGGGGGTGTCCAATGGAAAGGGTTGCCATCGTTTCTGATACTGGGTCTCCCTTGCTCTTCTGAACGTTCCATGGTCCAGAGCAAAGGGCATCACCGCCAGGGACCCCAGCAGCTCAGAGCAGTCTTTCCCTGCAGGCCCCGCTACTCTGGGTGCCGCGCCACCCCCAGACTACACGCCAGAACGCCAGATTCCTTAATGCCACAAAAACAACACTGGGTCACACAGAAGGCTAGATGCTTGACTACTAGCCACAAGGTTGGCAGTTCCACTCTACCCATAGGGGCCTCAGAAGATAGGTAGGTCCGGTCACAGCCTGGAAAGCCCGGGGGGGCGGTTAGTTCTACATGGGGCAGGTGGGCTGCTATAAGTCCGGATCCGCAGGAGGGCAACTGGCCACGTGGGTAACTCACTCACTGACCTTCACAAGGGCTCACCGGGTGTTACAGGACTGCTCTGTTTGCCACGAGTGTGGAAGGGGCCGCAAAAATCAACCCCCACTACCCACCCTCCCTCGCCTTTGTCTCTCAGCCCCAAAGACCCCAGGTTCGATCCCATGTCGGTACCTGTCAGGAAGGGCAGGAGCTCGCTGCGGGTCCTCTCGACGCCGAGGGCCAAGGCGATGGTGGACAGCTTCTTGATGCTGTTGAGGCGAAGCTATGTGAGGAGGAGAGACAAGGGGGGAATGTTAAGAGCGCCGCCCATGGGGGGGGGGGGGGCC